>SRPV01000255.1:0-25910 GCA_018360135.1 Claviceps sorghi | reverse complement strand
CCTCCGGACCCCCCCCCTCCCCGCCCGGATAGGCAAGGGCTGCTCTGGTTAGGGACCGCACTGAACCCAAAGCGGACTAAGATAACTTACCCCTTTACAATTACGCCCCACTACGCTGCACTTAAAACAGGAACCGCTAGTGCTTAAATAATTAGTAGCTATAATAGACCTAAGGGGGGCCTAAGAGAGAACTTACCTTTCTAATTATAGTAACTTTTTTTTAGATTTTTAATTTATATAATATAAGAGTTAGGCTATTGCTACTAAGGGCCCTAAGGGGGTTAGTACTAAAACTAAGCTAAACCCTAAGATAACTTACTAAGCTATAATTTATTTATTAAGGCATAGCCTTTCTTTAAAATTATTAGTAGAACTAAAGACCTAAATTAAGCTTATACTAAGAATTAAAGGGAAGAAAGTAAGGCATTTATTAATTTAAGCTCTTACTATAAAAAAGAAAAGAAAAAAAAGGTCTTTAAACCTAAGGAGAGGGACCTTACTTATAAAAAAAGACTTAATCCCTTAGATTACTTATTAGTAAGCTAATCTTAATTAAAAAATTAAAAAGTAGAAATATAAAAGTATAATAGTATTAATAAACTTCTACCTTAAACCTAGCTTAAGCCTTTAGTTTACTTATATTAAATTAATAATTACACTTTAAATTAATAACTATATTCTTATTTTAGTAAGTTTAATAATATATTATTTAATATAAAACTATTATATAATATATTTTAAAAGTTTTAAATAAGTAACTGTTGAAAATAACAGCTATTTTCAGGGGACTTCCTTATCTATTTAGGCCTCTCAACAGGCCTTATAGTGACCCTTAGCCCCTGCCTTATAGGGACCCTTATAGGGACCCTTAGGGGGCTTTTCTTAGCTATTACTAGCGTTACAAGCGGCCCTAAGCTGCGCGTAGCGCCCACAGAATTAATTCTTCTGCTTATAGCTTATAGCTATAAGCGCCCTACTTTTCTTGCCTTTTCCCTTTTAATTATGCCTTATAGCAGCTAGCGTATACTTAATTAAGAACTTAATATACTATTAAGCTTAGTAAGACTTTAGAATTAATTTTTATAGCAACTAAATAAGCAATTAAAATTTAGCTTAAAGATTTAAGCTACTTACCCTAAGGGCTATATAGCTAGCTACCTTAGGGCGTACTTTATAGCTAATTTATATAATAACTAAGGGGTTATAGAAGATTTTATAACTAGCATTTTTATTACTAAAATAAAGGGAATTTTTTTATATAATTAGTTAATTTTTTTAATTTTTAAAGTTATATACTAATTTTTACTAAGTTAATATTTAGGGAGTATATTAGCACTTTATTTATATAGCTATAAGTCTATTTTTTTATTTTCTTATATAAATAAATTTTATAAAAAATAAAAAGTAGCTTATAAGCCCTTTTTTATAGGGCTAAACCTTTAATAGGCTTAAAAGGTATATAAAAGAAAAGACATTTCTTTTTATTAGCTACTTACTAACTATATAAACTATTAATCTAAGCCTACTACCTATAATATTAAATAATTAAATAAAAATCTAAGAAAATTCTAATACTTTTTATAAGCTAAAATTTAGTGTATTTTATATGCTAAAAGTTGTGTATTAAGCTTTTAATATTAGTTATAAGGCCTATAGCTTTAGCTGTAGCGCTACAGAGCCCTTTTAGCTTTTAGCTTACTAAGCCTTACTACCTTAGTAATTTAAAGGGCAAAAGACTCTATAAACCCCTTATTTTTAATAGGTTATAAGCTTAAGAGTAACTTCCTAGCACTTAAAAATTTACTAAATTTTATAGAGTATTTAGAAAATTCTTTAGAAATCTACTTAATATTCTATATTAGGTAAAAGACCTAAGAAAGACTTAGAAGCTATTATTCCTTCTATAAAAATAGAATAAATTTGCTAAAAGAAGACTCCCTTTTTATAAAATAGAGAGAATTATAGTTATAGAAGAAATTTTACTTCTATAAAAAATAGAATCTGTAAGAAAAGAAGCTTTCCCTTCTATAAAAAAGAAAAGAAAATATAGAATATTTCTATTTCTATAAAAAGAGCTTATAGAGCCATTTCTCTCTATAAAAAGGAACCTTATAGAAGCTTTCCTTCTATAATAAGCTTAGAAAATTCCTTCTTCTAAGCAAAGACCTATAAAATTAAGACCTTTATAGGTAGTTTTAGTGGATTTTTAAATTTATAAAGATTTTCTCTTTAATTTTTAGCAGCTATAGAACCTATAAACTTAGGCCCTTAGGCTAAAAGCTAAGAGTAGGCTTAGGTTAACTTAGTAAACTAGTAAATTACTGTTTAGAATTTAAGTATTACTAATATTTTGTAAAAATTAAAAGATTTAGCTATTACTATAGCTAATAACCTAAAGCCTAAGCTAGCAAAACCACTAGAAAATCCTAATTTTAGTAGAAGTATAAGCTATAAAAAGAATTCTAATATATTAAATTCCTATAATAAATTAGTTATTAAAGAATTTAATAAAAGGGTATATAGCTTCCTAGAAGCTGTAAGGCTTAAGGGACTAGAAAATTATAACTAATAGAAATAAGCCCTAGCTATCTAATTTAGGGCTTTAAGAATGCCTAATTTTTTAGATAATTCTAAGGGATTTTCTAGTAATTTAAGTGATTTAAACTAAGCTATAATTCTTATACTTCTAAGAGATAGCTGTTCTAAGGGCCCTTAAGCTGCTATAATTTAGCAATAAGACCCTATAAAAGCCTTTAGCCTTTTAGAAAGGCAGTATTCTTATAGCGCTAAAATATAACATAGCTCTATATATTCCTAATTTTATAGCCTAACTTTTTAAGGTTATAAGGGATTCTTAGAGGCTTTTAATACTTTATTTAATAATTTACTAGCTAGATTATTAATTTCTAGCATTTCTATAGAGCCTATAGATTAAGTAAATTAGTATTTATAAGTATTAAAGTCTACTTTTCCTTAATAGGCAGAAAGGTAACGATTTACTATAAGGACTAATAGAGCCCTAAGGATCTCTATAAGGGCACTAAATCTGTAATTTTTAATAGTAGACCTGCTAAAAAAGCAGCGAGATAAGAGCTTTATAGTAGCTAAAGCTTTAAATTATAGAGCTAAAGAATCCACACATAAGAGATCTAAAGAAAATAAAACCTTTAGTTTAAATTCTAATTCTAAAAAAAATAAGAATAAAAAAAATAACCCTAAAGAAAATAAGGGAAATTTTAAGTTCTCTTCTTTTAAAAAAAAGAAAGGCAAATTATCTAAAAAATCCTTTAAAAAGGCTAAGGATAAGACCTAAAAGGGCGCTTTTATACTAGGCAATTTTAGCCTTACTAATAGCTCTTTAGAGCTACTTAGTAGATCTAATAGCCTTAGTACTAGTAATAAATCTTCTGATTTTAGCAGTGTTGTTAGTACTAAAAGTAAGCTAAAATTAGAAGATAAGATATCTTCTAAGGCCTTTAACTTTAGTTATAAAGTAATAAAGAATGCCTTTCTTTATAATATAAGCTCTATAGTATACTTAGTTAATTCTAAAGAGCACTTTATAGGCTATACGCCCTATAAAAAGGGGTAGGCTAGGCCTATTTTTACTAGTAGGGGACCTATTTATTTAAAGGGATTTAAAAAAGCTAAATTTTTAATGCTTTACTAACAAAACCTTAATAAATATAGGCCTTTAGTCCTTTAAAATACACTATATTTTCTAAACCTAAATATAAATATAGTTAGTAAATTAAAGCACTATTTAGCAGGGGGCTATATAAGTAAAAATGCCCTATATTTAGCTAATAAGTCTTATATTAGTCTTCTAAATGTTAGAAAACATGGTTTTTTCTTCTAAGTAAAAGATAATAATACACCCCTTTTAAAGACCTTTAATAGTAGCTCTTTTAGCTACTATAATAGTTATTTTTGCCACTAAGCTAGCAGCCACCCTATAGAGGTAGAAATACCTTTGCAAGAGCTATCTTAGGCTAGTAAAGCCGCTAAAATTAAAGAATTAGGGGATTTTAGTAATTTAGAACCCCTTAATTCTATAGCCCCTTCTTCCCTAATGCCTATAGCCCTAAGCTAAGCCCCTAAATTGCAAGATTTAGTCCCTAAATCTAAGGATTTATAAGGGGTTTTAGCAGACCCTCTTACTATTTTATTAAAGGCTTTAGAAGACTATAAGGTAACTAAAGGGATTTTAAAGCCCCTAGGTTTGCTAGTGCCTTACTAAAAGGCCTATAGCTCCTTAGAAGGGACTTAGTAAGGAGCTAAGAAAGAAGGCCCTATAAGGCCTAAAAGGCCACCTAAATTAGGCGCTAAAAGTGATTTTTTAGAGCTTAATTTATACTAAAAATTACTAAAACTAGCTGGAATATAGCATATTTAGCTAAGGCATTTAGGGCTTAGCCTTTTAAAGAAAATAAGCTAATTAGCTAAGGGAATACTAGATTTTTCTAATATTAAAGATAAGGATTTTAACTGCTTAGTATATAACTAAACTAAGGCTATTAAAAGACTTAGTAAAAATTCTATCCCTAACCCCCCTAAAGCCCTTAATAGAATAGAGGGGGATATAGTAAAAATAAGCCCTATTCCTTATAATAAGTATTAAATTTGCTTATTTTTAGTAGACTAAAAGACTAGATTTAGGTAGGCTTTATAAATTTCTAATAAGAAAGGCCTTACTATATTTTTAGCTATAAAAGGCTTTTTTAGAACCTTAAAGAATAAATTTAGGACCTACCCTAAACATTTATATTTTAATAGGGGTAGAGAAATTAATTCTGCTTTATAAAGCTAGCTAGCTAAAAAGGGGATTAAATTTACTACTTCTTCCCCTTATATTTATAAGCAAAATAGATTAGCTAAGCATTCTATTTATATTATTATAGATAGATTATAGGCTACCCTATACTAGTCCAGTTTACCTTTATTTTTATAGAATTTTACGCTTTTTTTAGTATTAAATTCTATAAATTTATTAGCTAATTCTACAAAACTAGCGTGCTTAGCACAATTATTAGCTAATAACTTTAATAAGCCTTTTAAGCTTAATTATAGCTCTCTTAAAGCTATAGGCTTTTATTATAAGGTCCTAATTTTACTAGAAAAAAGGCTTAAAGCTTAAAAGCTAGCCCTTAGAACTATACCTAAAAGGCTAATTACTATAGTGGGTTTTAAGACCTATATAGTATATATTCCCTCTAAGAAGCTTATAATAAAAACTAGCTTTCTTAAAATTATAGAATCTATAAGCCCTATTTTTAGCAGCCTTCCTAGGCTTTCTATAGGGAATAGCTTTTTAAAGGGGGATTTTCCTACTAAAAATGCCCTAGAACCCTCTATAATTTTAGAGGAAGCTAAGGCTTTAGAACTCTCTAACCCTTCTATAAGAAGTAATTTCTTAAAGAGGGAATAATAACCTAATAAGGTTATTCTTAGTAATAAGGATTACCCTATAGCTAGTAAACAGATAGTTAATTTAAAGCTTAGCTAAGCCCCTAGCCCTAGGGATTTAATTTCCCTAAATTCTCCGCAATTATTGCCTAAAAAAATCAATTTAAATCTAGAAAAAATGGATATTAATATAGGGGCTATAGTACAAAAAATCTGCTATAAGGTATAACTAAAAGCAAAAGAAAATATGCTTAATAGTAAGCCTAAGACTTAGAGATAAGCTTTAAATTCCTTAAAAAAAGCTAAATAGCTAAAAGCTATATTTAGCGAATTTAAGTAACTTTTAAAGGCCAGAACTTTTAAATTTATAAAGGCAAACTAAGTCCCTAAGAGCTAAAAAGTTCTAAAAAATCGCTTAATATTAAAGATAAAGAGAGATAAAGAAAATAATCCTTTAAAATATAAAGCTTAGCTTATTATAAAAGGATTTATATAAATAAAAGGTCTAGATTACATAGATACCTTTACTGCTACTAATATTCCTTTTAGCTAGCAGATTTTATTAGCTTTAGCAGCTATAAAAGACTAGGAAATAGAGTAAGTAGACTTTATAGGTGTGTTTTTAAATAGCCACCTTAAAGAGCTTATTTATATAATAATTCTAAAAAGCTTTACAGAATTTATTAAGCAAAATCTACAATTAGCTAAATTAGCTAAAAGCTATAGTTATAAGGCTTCTAAAAATCAAATAATTATCCTTAAAAAGACCCTTTATAGCCTAAAATAAAGCTTTAAAGAGTGGCAGTAAACGCTAATAAAAGTGCTAAAAAGCCTTAGCTTTAGCCCCTTTATATTTAATTCTGCTATATTTTATAATCCTAAAACTAAGACCTTTATTATTACTTATATTAATAATTGCCTTCTTATAAGGCTAAATTTGTAATATATAAATTAGCTTAAAAAGGCTTTACATAAAGCCTACCCTATAGAAGATAAGGGCCCCATAGAATTCTTCCTAAGGGTGTAAATTTAGCGTAATTAAAAAAATAAGACTCTAAAAATACACTAAAAACAGTATATTTAAAAGGCCTTAGTATGCTTTAAGCTTAAAAATTATAAGGTAGTTAGAATTCCTATGCAGCTAGGGTCTTAAAAACTTAGCTTACTAAGCCCCTTAACCCTAAGGAAATAAAGGAATATTAGAGCATTATAGGGACTATTATATATTTAATGCTCCTTATAAGGCTTAACGTTGCCTTTACGCTGTAATAGCTTTTAACAGCCCTTATTAGTCCTTATTTAGAACACCTAAATACTATAAAAAGCCTTTTAAGGTACCTTTCTAGTACTTAAAACCTTACTATAATTTATAAGGTATTTCTTAATAAAGATTTAGTTAGATTCTATAATAGCAACTTTGCTAGTAATAGAAGCTTTTCTAAATCCACCTATATATACCTATTTAAGCTAACTAAGGGCCCTATAAGTTAGAAAAGTAAAAAAGCTAATACTATAGCTTTATCTACTATAGAAGCTAAGTCTAACGTAATTCATAAGACTTTTAGAGAGCTTTAGTGGCTAAAGGGCATTTTTAAGGAGCTAAAAGCCCCTATAAAGCCCCTTATACAGATTTTTTACAATAACTAAGGCACTATAAAAACAGCCTATAATTCAGCCCTTTATAGTTAAACTAAGCACACTCTACTAAAATTCCATTATAATAGGCAGTAAATCTTAGCTAGGCTAGCTAAAATTGCCTATTTAAATACTAAGAAAATGCTAGCTAATAGCCTAACTAAGCCACTAGCTATTCTAATACACACTATTTTCTTAGAGCTTATAGGGCTCTAACCCCTATAACCCTTTACTATAAAGTCTTTAACGCCTAGCTAAAGGCACTAAAACCATTACAAAAACACTCAGAAAATTCAAAACAATCACTAAAATAAGCTAAAAATGGATTTTTAACTTTAATAACAAATTGCTTAATATTACTATATACAACTATAGTACTTTTTTAACTTTTTTAAAAAGCCCTACTTTTAGGCTTTTTAAATCTGTTATCTTTTTTCTTTTATAATTTTATTTAGATTTATATAGATTTTCTTTAAATTTAGTATTTCTTTTCTTTCCCTTTTAGCTTTTAAAATACCTCTTTAGAGGGGGTGTTAAAAATAATAGCTATTTTTAGGGGACTTCCTTATTTATTTAGGCCTCTTAATAGGCCTTATAGTAACCCTTAGCCCCTGCCTTATAGGGACCCTTATAGGGACCCTTAGGGGGCTTTTCTTAGCTGTTACTAGTGTTATAAGCGGCCCTAAGCTGTGTATAGCGCCTATAGAATTAATTCTTCTGCTTATAGCTTATAGCTATAAGCGCTTTACTTTTCTTACCTTTTCCCTTTTAATTATGCCTTATAGTAGCTAATATATACCTAATTAAAAACCTAATATACTATTAAGCTTAGTAAGACTTTAGAATTAATTTTTATAGCAACTAAATAAGTAATTAAAATTTAGCTTAAAGATTTAAGCTGCTTACCTTAAGAGCTATATAGCTAGCTACTTTAAGGCGCACTTTATAGCTAATTTATATAATAATTAAGGGGTTATAAAAGATTTTATAATTAGCATTTTTATTACTAAAATAAGAGGAATTTTTTTATATAATTAGTTAATTTTTTTAATTTTTAAAGTTATATACTAATTTTTACTAAGTTAATATTTAGAGAGTATATTAGCACCTTATTTATATAGCTATAAGTTTATTTTTTTATTTTCTTATATAAATAAATTTTATAAAAAATAAAAAGTAGCTTATAAGCCCCTTTTTATAAGGCTAAACCTTTAATAAGCTTAAAGGGTATATAAGGGAGAAGACATTCCCCCTTACTAACTGCCTATTAACTATATAAACTATTAATCTAAGCCTACTACTTATAATATTAAATAATTAGATAAAAATCTAAGAAAATTCTAATGCCTTCTATAAGCTAGAATTTAGCGTATTTTATATACTAAAAGTTATATATTAAGCTTTTAATATTAGTTATAAGGCCTATAGCTTCAGCTATAGCACTGTAGAGCCCTTTTAGCTTCTGGCTTACTAAGCCTCACTACCTTAGTAATTTAGAGGGCAAAAGCCTCTATAAACCCCTTATTTCTAATAGTAACTAATATAAACTCCTACTAGCCTTAAACTAAACTATACTTAGATATCCTTAATATATATTTAGACTATATATCTTTAATATATAAATTATATATACCTATTATATTAATTTTCCCTTAGCTCTTTTAGTAACTATAGCTACTAATTTAGTTAGTAATATACTATATTTTATATACTAAAACTGCTAAGGCTCTATATTAGGGCCCTAACTATAGAAAGATATATAATAGTATATAGGTTTTCCTCTCTACTCTAAGGTTTTTCCTATATAAATAAATAAGCAAAGGTACTAAAAAATAGCTTCTAAAGCTATTTAGTGTAATTTAATAAATAAATAAATACTATTAAAAAGGGGGTAAATAGATAATATAAATCTTTTTATTAACTTTTTAAGCAAATTAGAGTCAATTCCGCGGCGCTGTTACAGTACAAGCGAATTCGCGAGTTTTTTTTTATATAATATATTATAAAAGGTTATAAAGTATAATATATATAAAGTTACACCCTGTGGCGCAGTGGTTAAGCGTTGTGGAAAACCTAAACACTTTTCTTATATAAGTAAGAAAAGTAGAGAGGTTATAGGTTTAATTTCTATATAAGGTATAAATTTTTTCTATATTTAAGTAGCTTTAAAAGAGTTTAGCTTAAATATAGGCTTAATAAAGTTTAGACTCTAATTAGCTAATATAATATATATTAGCTAATTAGTGCTTAATAAGTAGGAAAAGTAGGGTTAAGCTTTTTATTATTTTTACTTACTAAGTAATATAAATTAGCTACTACTATACTATAAATAAGTAAATTACCTCTTAGCTATTAAATTATATAACTAATTATAGCTATAATATATTAGGGTTAGGGTTATATTTAAGGTTACTAAGTAGGGTATTAAAAGGAAAACTATAAAGAAGTAGTATAAAGTAAATAATAAGTATACTAATTATCTATAGTTAAAAATAGGTTTATAAGTAGTTAAACTATATATAAAATTAGCTAGGTTTTTATTCTATTAGGTAACTATTAACTAATAAGCAATTACTAGCTTAGTAACTTAATAAGGTTTCCTAGCTAATTAAGAAATAAGAAAGCAAAGGTTTTAGATATAGCTAAGCATAAATTGCTAAGGTCGGCTAGCGTATACAACAATACAATACAATATATAAAGTTACAGTTAAGTGCTTAGTTATAAGTGTAAAGACTGTTAATCTCTTCTGACTCTGTAGCGGAGTCTGCCTTAATATAGCGGACTCCTTACCACGTAACACCTAGGGGATAGTATAGGAAATTAGCAGCGTATATCTTTCAGAGGATGTGCATCATCCTTCTAGCCTAGTAGTCAATTGGATTGAACACTTAGGTAGGTAGCATAGCGACGCGCCTCTTATGTGTCTACAACAAATCTGTTTGTGCTACACTTATTCGGCGAATAAGCTCCTCGTAAAGAGTCCAAGCCAATGCTGAACTTAACGCTTTCCGACTTATTCTCAGTGCCAGACCATCCCATAATGACCGGAATCCGTCTTCCATGACCATCTTATATCCCGCCTGTATCACGTTCCGATATTGATCAGGTTGCAACTGTATCCGCGTCTTCAACGCATCAAAAGGGTTCGATATCGCCGAGCAGGCTGCCCCAGCAAGAATCCCTGACATAAAATTGACGGAACTGGCCACAGAGGTTGTCATTTTGGGCAGCTCGAGATTAGGAGATGACGACGTAGGCGCTGCTAACGATCCAAGCTTAGTTTTGAGAAGTTCATAGAATAATACGTACAGCCCCGCGTAGGGTGCATCCCGAATGGCGGTTGCACCGTATCCTGAAAAAAAGCCACGTAATCCATTATGTCGTTTGATATCAGCGGCAGCGGACCACATCGATGAATAAGAGTATAAGTTTGACTCAAACCGAACCTTGATGACAGTGAGCGGCATGAGAACAAGGCCGGCAAAAGTTCTAGCTGCTGCCCCTGAGGCTAGATTTTGCCAGCTAGTCAACATTGGAAGCGCCGATGATGCGTTTCGAGTGTGCGTTTGCTCCATATGTTGACGAATACCGTTCAGTGAGGTAAAATATATTGCTGACCCAAATCCGGTGCGCAATGTCGATGGAACTACTCCACGCCATAGGCTCCGAGTGATTTGACGAGACTGGAGTATGTCTGTGCAGCACGCAGATAGAGAAGGACGTCCAGACTGTTGGACGCGTGTCTTAAGCAGGTCCAATGGCTGGAGAACGGCAGCCGACGCAATTCCAGAGCCAAGTCCCGAGAGGAAGTGGCGTGCTACACATCGTTGCATATGTGAGACTTTATATACACTAAAAGTGGTCTATGCGTGCTACATACTTGTTCTTGCGCGTGGATTGGGTCCTTCTTTCATCTTTGAGAAAGATCCAGGATGATATCGTCGTTGTTGCGGAATTTTGGACTTAAGAAATGCATAAACCGTATTGCACGGCACGAGCTTCGCCGTTCGGAACCCTTAGCAAATAAGCTAATACTTTAGCTTAACTTAGTAATATAAAGAGCTTACTATAGGCTTAATTAATGCCTATACATTTATTAGAGTAAGGGGTTTACAGACGCTTTTGCCCTCTAGGATACTAAGGTAGTGAGGCTTAGTAAGCTAAAAGCTAAAAGGTCTCTATAGTATTATAGTAAAAGCTATAAGCCTTATAACTAATATTAAAAGCTTAATATATAACTTTTAGTATATAAAATATACTAAATTTTAGCTTATAAAAGGTACTAGAATTTTCTTAGATTTTTATTTAATTATTTAATATTATAAAAAATAAGCTTTAAATTAATAATTTATATAATTAATAAGTAATTATAAAAGAGAATATCTTTTTCTTTATATATCTTTTAAGCTTATTAAAAGACTTAGCTTATAAAAAAGGGCTTATAAGTTACTTTTTATTTTTTATAAAACTTATTTATATACAAAAACCCTATAGTATAGTAGTTAAGCGTTATAAAAAACCTAAACACTTTTCTTATATAACTAAAAGAAGTAAGAAGGTTATAGGTTTAATTTTTATATAAAATATAGATTTTTTTTATATTTAAATAAGTAAAAGCTAACTTAAATATAGATTAAATAAAGTTTAAACTGTAATTAATTAATATAATTTCAAAGAGCTCTATTAGCTAGTTAATACTTAATAAATAAAAAAATAAGATTAAGCTTTTTATTATTTTTATTTATTAAGTAATATAAATTAGCTATTATTATATTATAAATAAGTAAAATTACCTCTTAATTATTACGTTATATAGCTAATTATAGCTATAATATACTAAAGTTAAGGTTAATTATAAAGTTATTAAGTAAGGTATAAAAGAATTATATAAAAAAGATATAAGGTAAATATAATTGTTGGAATTGCCCCCTTATAGGAGAACCTTAGTGCAGCTTAGGTGAATTAATAGGAGTGAGAGTAGCGCTTTTATTAGGTATATCCCTATAAATATAAAGCTATACTTAAGGGGAAAAGTAGGCTAATAATACTACTAATTTTCCTACCTTTTCTAACCTTTTAAGCTAGCTTAGAACCTTTATAAATAAGCTAAATTAAACCCTTTTTTATTACCTCTTTTTATTATATATAATACTAACTAAACTAATACTAATTAGTAGTTATAAAACTATAAATTTATAAGGTTATTTAAAGAGATAGCTTTTAAAAAACCTTTTATAAGGTTAGGTTCTACTACTATACTATAAATAAGGAATTTTTATACTTTCTAAAAAACCTTTTAAGATTAAATTCTATTTATATAACTATTTTTTATTAATAAAAGAAAAAGACTCTTTTTATAATAATAACTTCTATAAACTTAAATACTATTACTAATTATTATATAAAAAAAACCTTTATTTTTATTATTTATTATAATAAAAACCCTTAATTTCTTACTTCTTAACCCTTAAAGTAAAAATTAAGTTTTTCCCTTAACTAAGCTAATTAATAAATATAATACTATAGTATAACTATAAAAGAAAGACTCTTTTTAAAGGATATTATAAGAATAAGACTAAGAAAACCTTAATTTTAGCTTAATAATAGGATTAAAATACTTATATTTTAATACTATACTTAGTATTATTAAAAGCTTCTATAATATAATTTTACTTAACTAAAAGTATACTTAAGATAACTTAGCTAATCTTTATACTACTCCTTTTATTAAGCTTAATAATATATTTATATACTATATTTAGCTATACTATAATAAGAATTAGAGCTTTAAGTAAATAATTTACAACTTTTAAAAGGATTTTAAAGACTAGGAATTTTTTAACTTTAAAAGAATTAGTGCTTTAATTTAAAGAGCTGTAAGAGATATTCTTTAAGACTAAGAAGTTAAGCTTAGTGCGCTATAAATAGGCAAATTACCCCCTAGCTATTGGGTTACATAGCCGGTTGCAGCTGTGATATGCTAGGGTTAGGGTTAAAAAATTAGAAGGTTGTTAAGCAGGGTATAAAGGGATTACATAAGGAAGATATAGGGTAAATACAATGTGTACCGGTTAGCTATAGTTAAGAATAGGTCTATAAGCAGTTAAACTATATGTAAAATTAGCTAGGTTTTCATCCTATTAGGCAACTACTAATTAGTAAGCAATTACTAAATTAGTAACCTAATAAGGTTTCCTAGCTAATTAGGAATAAGAAAGCAGAGGTACTAGATACAGCTAAGCATAAATTGCTAAGGTCGGCTAGCGTATTCAAATAAATAAATAAATAAATAAATACTATTACCCTTATAATTAAATATCTATTAATATTAGCTAAGTTATATATAATAGTTTCTTTTATAGTATTTTAAGTATAGTAAATAAAGAAGCCTTTAATAATAATATTAAACACTTAGTAGTTTAGTATTACCTTTAGCCTAAATATAGTTTAAACCTAAGTAATATTTTTTATATAGGACTTAGCTATTTTTTTAAAGATAATAACTATATCTTTACTATAAAGATAGTATATTACTATTGTTAAAAATAACAGCTATTTTCAGGGGACTTCCTTATCTATTAGGCCTCTTAACAGGCCTTATAGTGAGCCTTAGCCCCTGCCTTATAGGGACCCTTATAGGGACCCTTAGGGGGCTTTTCTTAGCTATTACTAGTGCTTATAAGCGGCCCTAAGCTGTGTGTAGCGCCTATAAAATTAATTCTTCTATTATAGCTTATAGCTATAAGCGCCCCACTTTTCTTACCTTTTCCCTTTTAATTATGCCTTATAGCAGCTAGTATACGCTTAATTAGGAACCTAATAGTCTATTAGGCTTAGTAAGACTTTAGAATTAATTTTTATAGTAACTAAGTAAGTAATTAAAATTTAGCTTAAAGATTTAAGCTACTTACCCTAAGGGCTATATAGTAAACTACCCTAAGATATACTTTATAGCTAATTTATATAATAACTAAAGGGTTATAAAAGAATTTATAACTAGTATTTTTATTACTAAAATAAGGGGAATTTTTTTATATAATTAGTTAATTTTTCTAATTTTTAAAGTTATACACTAATTTTTACTAAGTTAATATTTAGGGAGTATATTAGTAGCTTATTTATATAGCTATAAGTTTATTTTTTTATTTTTCTATATAAATAAATTTTATAGAAAATAAAAAGTAGCTTATAAGCCCTTTTTTATAAGGCTAGGCCTTTAATAGGCTTAAAGGGTATATAAGAGAGAAGACATTCCCCCTTACTAGCTACTTATAACTATATAGACTATTAATTTAGCCCGCTACCTATAATATTAAATAATTAGATAATAATCTAAAAAAATTCTACTGCCTTTTATAAGCTAGAATTTAGTGTATTTTATATACTAAAAGTTATATATTAAGCTTTTAATATTAGTAATAAGGCTTATAGCTTTAGCTATAGCGCTATAAAGACCTTCTAGCTTTTAGCTTACTAAGCCTTACTACCTTAGTATTCTAAAGGGCAAAAGCCTCTATAAACCCCTTATTTCTAATAGGTTATAAGCTTAAAAGTAACTTTTTAGTATCTAAAAAATTTACTAAATTTTATAAAGTATTTAGAAAATTCTCTAGAAATTTACTTAATATTCTATATTAGGTAAAAGACCTAAGAAAGACTTAAAAGCTATTATTTCTTCTATAAAAATAGAATAAATTTACTAAAAGAAAACTCCCCTTTTATAAAATAGGGAGAAATATAGTTATAGAAGAAATTCTACTTCTATAAAAATAGAATCTATAAGAAAAAAGCTTTCCCTTCTATAAAAAAGAAAAGAAATTATAGAAAATTTATATTTTTATAAAAGAGCTTATAAAGCTATTTCTCTTTATAAAAAGGAACCTTATAGAAGCTTTCCTTCTATAATAAAAGCTTAGAGAATTCCTTCTTTTAAGTAAAGACCTATAAAATTAAAACCTTTATAGGCATTTTTTGTAGATTTTTAAATTTATAGAGATTTTCTCTTTAATTTTTAGCAGCTATAAAACCTATAAATTTAGGCCCTTAGGCTAAAAGCTAAGAGTAGGCTTAGGTTAACTTAGTAAACTAGTAAATTACTGTTTAGAATTTTAGTATTATTAATATTTTATAAAAATTAAAAGATTTAGCTATAGCTATAGCTAATAACCTAAAGCTTAAGCTAGTAAAACTACTAAAAAATCCTAATTTTAGTAGAAGTGTAAGCTATAAAAAGAATTCTAATATATTAAATTTCTATAATAAATTAGTTATTAAAGAATTTAATAAAAAGGTATATAGCTTCTTAGAAGCTATAAAGCTTAAGGGATTAGAAAATTATAACTAATAGAAATAAGCCCTAGCTATTTAATTTAGGGCTTTAAAAATGCTTAATTTTCTAGATAATTCTAAGCGATTTTCTAGTAATTTAAGTAATCCTAACTAAGCTATTATTCTTATGCTTTTAAGAGATAGCTGTTCTAAGGGCCCTTAGGCTGCTATAATTTAGTAATAAAACTTTATAAAAGCTTTTAGCTTTTTAGAAAGGCAGTATTCTTATAGTGCTAAAATATAATATAGCTCTTTATATTTCTAATTTTATAGCCTAACTTTTTAAGGTTATAAGGGATTCTTAAAGGCTTTTAATGCTTTATTTAATAATTTACTAGTTACCTCTTTAAAAACTTTTTGCGAATTTGCCCACACTGTAATAACGCTGTAAAATTAACTCTAAACTGCTTAAAAAGTTAATAAAACGTTTTATTAAATTTATTTACCTCTCTTTTTAATACTATATTAGTTTTAGAGTATAAGTATAATAGGTAGTGTAATACTAATAAATATTAATACTAAAAATTATAGCTTTATATAAAGTTACTACTACTTAAATATAAGGACTAATAATAATAATAATATAACTACCCCTTAAGTTAATTCTAAGCTTATTATAAGCTAAGATAAGGCACTAATATACTTATATAAAGATTATAATAAGATTACTAAGCTCTTTAATATAGGCTTACTAAAAGGGATTTAGGAGTTTTACCTCTCCTACTTAGACGCGGAAATAACACGTGCCTACCATAGCACTATTAACACCTTTAGACCGGTTATAATAAAAAACCTTAAGGAAACCATTAAAAAGGCTGTTAAGAAGAATATTAGCCTTGCTCTAACGCAGGACTAACAAGGGAACTTACTAGCTCTAGAGGGGGGTTGCCTTTCTTTCTTTTGTTAGGTATCTTTTAAGGGGAATAGTTAATAGAAATTAACTAAAACTATAGCAGCCTTGCTAAGATAGTGTTAACTAAGGGGCAACTTATAGATAAAGGGGATAATTAAAGAAGAAAAGAGAAAAAAAAGAAGGCTAAAGACTTAAGGGAAAAGCCTTTATTTATTTTCTTAGCTACCTACCTTTATATAACCCTACTACTAAACCTTATAACTATTAGCTAGCTACTTTACTAATTTAAACTAAACCCCTTAATCTAAATAAAGGCTAAGTTAATACCCTATTAACCTTAATAAAACTTTAAATTCCTTTTATATTACTATTAAATCTAACTTATCCCTTATTATTTAATAGCTTATACTAATTAAGAATAAGCTAAATAAGTAAGCTTAAAAAACTAATTAATATAGACTAACTTATATTAATACTAACTTAAGGCCTTATTAGCTTATACTAGCTCCTTAAAACTATTATTAATTAAATATAGATTCTACTTATACTTAAACCCTTTTATCTTACCTTTTAATAACTACTACTATACTTAGCTTAATAAGTAGCACACCTTACTTCTATAGCTAAAACTACCTTAGGGCCTTTATAAGCTTTAGTAGATATATAAATATATAGTATATAGGTTTTCCTCTCTATACTAGGGTTTTTCCTATATAGATTAGTAAGATAAAGTACTAGATAGCGGCTGCTACTAGCCGTTTAAGGTATTTTAATAAATAAATAATAATTTACTAGTAAGATTAATAATTTCTAGCATTTCTATAAAGCCTATAGATTAAGTAAATTAGTATTTATAAGCATTAAAGTCTACTTTTCCTTAGTAGGTAAAAAGGTAATAATTTACTATAAGGACTAATAGGGCCTTAAGAATCCCTATAGAGGCACTAAATCTGTAATTTTTAATAGTAAACCTACTAAAAGAGTAGTGAGATAAAAGCTTTATAGTAGCTAAAGCTTTAAATTATAAAGCTACTAGCTTTAAAGAATCTATATATAAGGGATCTAAAGAAAATAAGACCCTTAATTTTAATTCTAAAAAGAATAAGAATAAAAAGAATAACCCTAAAGAAAATAAAGGAAATTCTAAGTTCTCTTCTAAGAAAAAGAAAGGTAAATTATCTAAAAAATCCTTTAAAAAGGCTAAGGATAGGACCTAAGAGGGCGCTTTTATACTAGGTAATTTTAGCCTTATTAATAGCTCTTTAGAGCACCTTAGTAGACTTAGCAGCCTTAGTATTAGTAGTAAATCTTCTAATTTTAGTAGTATTATTAGTACTAAAAGTAAGCTAAAAGATAAGATATTTTCTAAGGCCTTTAACTTTAGCTATAAAGTAATAAAGAATGCCTTTCTTTATAATATAGGCTTTATAGTATACTTAGTTAACTCTAAAAAGCACTTTATAAGGTATACCCCTTATAAAAAGAAGTAAGCTAAGCTTATTTCTATTAGTAAGGAACTTATTTATTTAAAGGGATTTAAAAAAGCTAAATTTTTAGTGCTTTACTAGTAAAACCCTAATAAATATAGGCCTTTAATCCTTTAAAATATACTATATTTTTTAGACCTAAATATAAATATAGTTAGCAGACTAAAGCACTATTTAGTAGGGGGCTATATAAGTAAAAATGCCTTATATTAAGCTAATAGGTCTTATATTAGTCTTTTAAATGTTAGAAAACACGGTTTTTTCTTCTAAATAAAAGATATTAATACACCTCTTTTAAGGACTAATAGTAGCTCTTTTAGCCACTATAATAGTTATTTTTGCTACTAAGCTAGCAGCTACCCTATAGAGGTAGAAATACCTTTATAAGAGCTATTCTAAGCTAGTAAAGCTGTTAAAATTAAAGAATTAAGGGATTTTAGTAATTTAGAACCCCCTAATTCTATAGCCCTTTCTTCCCTAATACCTATAGCCCTAAGCTAAGCCCCTAAATCGCAGGATTTAGTCCCTAAATCTAAGGATTTATAGAGGGTTTTAATAGACCCTCTTACTATTTTATTAGAGGCTTTAGAAGACTATAAGGTAACTAAAGGAATTTTAAAGCCCTTAAGTTTGCTAATGCCTTACTAAAAGGCTTATAGCTTCTTAAAAGAGACCTAATAAGGAGCTAAGGAAGAAGGCCCTATAGAGCCTATAAGGCTACCTAAATTAGGCGCTAAAAGTGATTTTTTAAAGCCTAATTTATACTAAAAATTGCTAAAACTAGCTAAAATTTAGTATATCTAGCTAGGGTATTTAGGGCTTAGCCTTTTAAAGAAAATAAGCTAATTAGCTAAGGGAATACTAGATTCTTTTAGTATTAAAGATAAGGATTTTAACTACTTAATATATAATTAAACTAAGATAGTTAAAAGACTTAGTAAAAACCCTATCCCTAACCCTCTTAAAGCCCTTAATAAAATAAAAGGGGATATAGTAAAAATAAGCCCTATTCCTTATAATAAGTACTAAATTTACTTATTTTTAATAGACTCAAAGACTAGATTTAGGTAGGCTTTATAAATTCTTAATAAAGAAGGCCTTACTATATTTTTAGCTTTAAAAGGCTTCTTTAAGACCCTAAAGAATAAATTTAGGATCTACCCTAAATATCTATATTTTAATAGGGGTAAAGAAATTAATTCTGCTTTATAAAGCTAGCTAGCTAAAAAAGGGATTAAATTTATTACTTCTTCTCCTTATATTTATAAGCAAAATAAATTAGCTAAGCGTTCTATTTATATTATTATAGATAGATTATAGGCTACCCTATATTAGTTTAGTTTATCTTTATTTTTATAGAATTTTGCGCTTTTTTTAGTATTAAATTCTATAAATTTATTAGCAAATTCTATAAAACTAGTGTGCTTAGTATAATTATTAGCTAATAATTTTAATAAGCCTTTTAGGCCTAATTATAGCTCTTTTAGGGCTATAGGCTCTTATTATAAGGTTTTAATTCTATTAAAAAAAAGACCTAAAGCTTAGAAGCTAGCCCTTAAGACTATGCCTAAAAGGCTAATTACTATAGTAGGTTCTAAGACTTATATAGTATATATTACCTCTAAGAAGCTTATAATAAAGACTAGCTTTCTTAAAATTATAGAACTTATAAGCTCTATTTTTAGCAGCCTTTTTAGGCTTTCTATAGGGAATAGCTATTTAAAGGTAGATTTTTCTACTAAAAATGCCTTAAAACCCTTTATAATTTTAAAGAAAGCTAAGGCTTTAAAACCCTTTAACCCTTCTATAAAAAGTAATTTCTTAAAGAGAGAATAATAACTTAATAAAGTTATTCTTAGTAATAAGAATTACCCTATAGCTAATAAATAAATAGTTAATTTAGAGCTTAGCTAAGCCCTTAGCCCTAAGGATCTAATTTCCTTAAATTCTCTATAATTCTTACCTAAAGAAATTAATTTAAATCTAGAAAAAATAGATATTAATATAGGGGCTATAGTATAAAAAATCTGCTATAAAGTATAACTAAAAGTAAAAGAAAATATACTTAATAGTAAGCCTAAGACTTAAAAGTAAGCTTTAAATTCCCTAAAAAAAGCTAAATAGCTAAAAGCTATATTTAGTAAATTTAAGCAACTTTTAAAGGCTAGAACTTTTAAATTTATAAAGGTAGACTAGGTCCTTAAGAGCTAAAAAGTTCTAAAAGATTACTTAGAATTAAAAATAAAGAGAGATAAAGAAAATAATACTTTAAAATATAAAGATTAGCTTATTATAAAAGGATTTATATAAATAGAAGGTTTAGATTATATAAATACCTTTACTACTATTAGTATTCCCTTTAGTTAGTAGATTTTATTAGCTTTAGTAGCTATAAAGGACTAGGAAATAAAGTAAGTAGACTTTATAAGTGCTTTTCTAAATAGCTACCTTAAAGAGCTTATTTATATAATAATTTTAGAGGGTTTTATAGAATTTATTAAGCAAAATCTATACTTAGCTAAATTAGCTAAAAGCTATAGTTATAAGGCTTTTAAAAATTAGATAATTATTCTTAAAAAGACTCTTTATAGCTTAAAGTAAAGCTTTAAAGAGTAGTAGTAAACGCTAATAAAAGTGCTAAAAAGCCTTAGCTTTAGCCCCCTTATATTTAACCTTATTATATTTTATAATCCTAAAACTAAGACTTTTATTATTACTTATATTAATAATTACCTTCTTATAAGGCTAAATTTATAATATATAAATTAGCTTAAAAAGGCTTTATATAAAGCTTACCTTATAAAAAATAGGGGCCCTATAGAATTTTTCTTAGGGGTATAAATTTAGTGTAATTAAAAAAATAAGACTCTAAAAATATACTAAAAACAGTATATTTAAGAGGTCTTAGTATACTTTAAGCTTAAAAATTATAAAGCAGTTAGAATTTCTATATAGCTAAGGGTCTTAAAAACTTAGCTTATTAAGCCCCTTAACCCTAAGGAAATTAAGGAATATTAAAGTATTATAAGGATTATTATATATTTAATACTTCTTATAAGGTTTAATATTGCCTTTATACTATAATAGCTTTTAATAGCCCTTACTAGTCCTTATTTAGAATACCTAAATGCTATAAAAAGCCTTTTAAGGTACCTTTTTAGTACTTAAAACCTTGCTATAATTTATAAGGTATCCCTTAATAAAGATTTAGTTAGATTCTATAATAGTAACTTTGCTAGTAATAGAAGCTCTTTTAAATCTACTTATATATACCTATTTAAGCTAGCTAAAGGCCCTATAAGTTAAAAAAGTAAGAAAGCTAGTATTATAGATTTATTTACTATAGAAGCTAAGTTTAATATAATTTATAAAACTTTTAGAGAGCTTTAGTAGCTAAAGGGCATTTTTAAGGAGCTAAAAGCCCTTATAAAGCCCCTTATATAGATTTTTTATAATAACTAAGGCGCTATAAAAATAGCCTAAAATCTAGCCCTTTATAGTTAAACTAAGCACACCCTACTAAGATTTTATTATAATAAGTAGTAAATCTTAGCTAAGCTAGCTAAAATTACTTATTTAAATACTAAGAAAATGCTAGCTAATAGCTTAACTAAGCCTTTAGCTATTTTAATATATACTATTTTCTTAAAGCTTATAAAGCTTTAACCCTTATAACTCTTTACTATAAAAATCTTTAATACTTAGCTAAAGGCACTAAAACCACTATAAAAACACTTAGAAAATTTAAAATAATTACTAAAATAAGCTAAAAATAGATTTTTAACTTTAATAATAAATTCCTTAATTTTACTATATGTAACTATAGTACTTTTTTTAACTTTTTTAAAAAGCCCTACTTTTAAGCTTTTTAAATCTATTATCCTTTTTTTTTTACAATTTTATTTATATTTATATAGATTTTCTTTAAATTTAGTATTTCTTTTCTTTCCCTTTTAGCTTTTAAAATACCTTTTTAAAAGGGGTGTTAAAAATAACAGCTATTTTTAGGGGACTTTCTTATTTATTAAGCCTCTTAATAGGCCTTATAGTAACCCTTAGCCTTTGCCTTATAGGGACCTTTATAAAGACCCTTAGGGGGCTTTTCTTAGCTATTACTAATGCTTATAAGTAGCCTTAAGCTATATATAGCGCTTATAAAATTAATTCTTTTATTATAGCTTATAGCTATAAGTACCTTACTTTTCTTACCTTTTCTCTTTTAATTATACCTTATAGTAGTTAGTATATACTTAATTAAAAACCTAATAGTTTATTAAGCTTAGTAAGACTTTAGAATTAATTTTTATAATAACTAAGTAAGTAATTAAAATTTAGCTTAAAGATTTAAGCTACTTACCCTAAAGGCTATATAGTAAGCTATCTTAAAGTATACTTTATAGCTAATTTATATAATAATTAAGGGGTTATAAAAGAATTTATAATTAGTATTTTTATTATTAAAATAAAAGAAATTATTTTATATAATTAGTTAATTTTTTTAATTTTTAAAGTTATATACTAATTTTTATTAAGTTAATATTTAGGGAGCATATTAGCAGCTTATTTATATAGCTATAAGTCTATTTTTTTATTTTCTTATATAAATAAATTTTATAAAAAATAAAAAGTAGCTTATAAGCCCCTTTTTATAAAGCTAAGCTTTTAATAGGCTTAAAAGGTATATAAGAGAGAAGATATTCCCTTTTATTAGCTGCCTATAACTATATAGACTATTAATTTAGCCTACTACTTATAATATTAAATAATTAAATAAAAATCTAAGAAAATTCTACTACCTTTTATAAGCTAAAATTTAGTGTATTTTATATGCTAAAAGTTATGTATTAAGCTTCTAATATTAGTAATAAGGCCTATAGCTTTAGCTATAGCGCTACAAAGACCTTTTAGCTTCTAGCTTACTAAGCCTCACTACCTTAGTATCCTAGAGGGCAAAAGCCTCTATAAACCCCTTATTTCTAATAACTATTATAGCATCCTTTTTTATAGCTTTATTAATAATATTAATAATCTCTTTTAAGCTATAGCTTTTAGCTATATTACTAATACTTTATTCTTTTATAATAGTTTTATAGTAAACTTAAAAAAAAACTATTATAAAAGTAAAGGGTTAAGCTATTATAATAAAAAAATAAATAAATAAGCTATTAGCTATAACTCTTACTTATATTATTTTTATTATAGTTTTAAGCTAAAGTGCCTTTTTAACTACTTTTTTAACTATTACTTTAAGAGTAAAGGTTATTATTAAGTATTTTAATATTAAGTAAAAGAGAGTTATAGCTTTTTATTAAGCTTATATAGTCTTTATATTAATAATATATAAAATAATATTTTAAAGCCTTATTAGTAAAAAAAATACTATTAACTTAGTAATTTTATTATATTTTAATTATAAGTATATTAATACTTAGTTTTATATTATATTAAATATAGAATTAACTTAATTACTAAATATAATTTTACTTAAATTAATAAGGAAATTATAGTAACTTTAAAAAAAGCTATAATTTCTACTATTTATAGTAATATTTATTATATTACTTATTACTTTTATACTTTAAGCTTAATATACTATTAAGAAAAAAGGTAAATAAATAAAGTAACTCTTTTTATTAACTTTTTAAATAGATTAAAGTTAATTCTATAGCGCTATTATAGTGTAGGTAAATTTGCAAAAGTTTTTATAAAAACTATATTTTAATAGTTAATAATTATTATAAATTAGCTTAAATAGTAACTATAATTTAATATTAATAAAGTTATTATTAACTATAAAAAGAAAAGGAAGGCTCTTATTTATATACTTTATATATACGTCTTATATACTTATATTAGAGTAGGGCTTGCTCTAGGGGTCCTAGGTAGGTCCTATCTAGCTCTAATAAGAATCTAAGCCACTAGCTTAAATCCATCATAATTACTTACTAATTATATAAACTATTAATTTAAGCTTACTATTTATAATATTAAATAATTAAATAAAAATTTAAGAAAATTTTATTACTTTTTATAAGCAAAAATTTAGTATATTTTATATATTAAAATTTATATATTAAGCTTTTAATATTAATAATAAGGCCTATAGCTTTAGCTATAGTACTATAAAAACCTTCTAGCTTTTAGCTTACTAAGCCTTACTACCTTAGTATTCTAAAGGGTAAAAGCCTCTATAAATCCCTTATATATCTTATATTATACTTATATTATATTTATATTATATTTTATATTTAAAAATTCAGGATATATTGCATTTTGTTTAGATTATATTATGTATTGTATATAAATGTAATACAAAATGTAATATAAAAATACAATATATATGTATTATATTCCAATGCTTTGTTAGCTAGTGTATTAATAAATAAAACAAAATATATTGCTTTATAACTTTAGGTATTATTAGGACTTTTATTATAGTATAAATTAATATATATTAGGTACTTTTAATATATCTATATATTTTAATTTAAATAACTAAGTGAGTTAATACGCAATTATTGCCTTCTAAGCAATAAAGGGATATCTTAATTTTATAGCTAAAACTGCCCTAAGCCCTACTTTCACTTAAAGTAATGTATAAATATAGGGTATATAGGTTTCTCTCCTTATGTAAGGGTATTTTTTTAAATATAAGTTAATAATTAAAAGTACTAAGTAGCAGCTGCTAAGACCTCCTAACAATAAATAAATATAAATTATAAAGTTTTATAATTTATGCATAGTACTATCTAAGATATAATCTTAAATGACTAGGCAGATGAAATATCTGTGATGATTCATTTATTAAGAGTGGTCTGGTCCTTGATATATATACACAGATTGCGTGGTAGAATTCTGGTTACGCATCGCGATATAACTTAGCAGGTACGTAGGAGTTTTTCAATATGCTCGCGACTATTGTTGTGAGTAGTTTCGAGGTACAACAGACGTTGGTTTAATTTTTCGACATCTATATCCAGATCCTTTGTTTGCTCCTCTAGCTTTTGCCGTAAAAATGCTAAGGGCCGTGACGCAAACCTAAGAGGAGAATATCAATAAGTGATCTGTATACTAACACCATCTATCGAGCAGCAGGCTAATCAAACTATACATCTTGCCGACTCCTTCGTATATGACAACTTCCTTAGGCAAATTTCCAAGCTCACTGAGTGTTAGCCGAGCCAGGCGCAATTCCCGTTGCCTTGCGGCGATTTGCGAGCGAGTGAGACCAATTTGATGCTGTGCTGCCGCCGCTTGTGTCTCGATCTCTCGAGCGAGCTATCAAACTTAGTCGTGAAGAGTGACTTGGAGGAGCTATTCTCATACCTTTTGCAGGGCCTCGTCCGATATAGACATAATTATGAAACGCGTTATTCCTCAACTACGATCAGCTTTTTGTGTGAGGAAGGGAGAAGTGGGGTGTCGCATATTATTGAGAGTTGAAAAGGTCTCAGGGACTATATATTGTGTAAAGGAAAATTTAATTATTCGTATAAAATTGATTCATTTTCCACATGATTTGAAGTACTTCAACATGCAGCGACGGATTGCCGAGCATGCAGCTGAGCCTCAGGAGAAGCAAGCACTAGGTCCCTCACTTTTCCACGCCCTAATCTTTTAACGCCAGGACAGTTGAGTCTTTTGAAGATACAACAAGGAGGTGCAGACGTGTAGCCCACTCGTTATTAAAAGAATAAGGCAATTCTCGTTGCAGAACTGCAGCACTCATTGACCGCGGCCTTAAGCGACAAATTTCGTGCACAAGAGAAGTTCAGGCTTGACATGTTACGGCGTTATCATGCGTAAAATTGAGTGATTCTGAGCAGCTCAGCAGTACTTTTCGCTACACAACGATTTCTCATTGCAAGCAGAAGCGGCAATGGATTTTATTCCTATTTAGTATCAGCAACTTTTTAAAAAGTTTTTAAATAAGTTCTTTCTAATGGTGAAAATCTACAACTTTTGACAAATTATTTACAGCACGCGCGTGCATTATATCGTTTTTTTTGGCACCGGTCCAGTCAGAAAATGTACTAAATCTTAATTTACTGGATTGCCAATAGCGCTGACAGAAACGGGAGCAGTACTGGGGACACAGGCACTTTTCACCATTTTTACTCCTTTCTTCAATCCTCTTCGAAAAAGATTTCCTTTATGAAAAAAAAAAAAAAAAAAAAAAAAAAAAAAAACAAAAACAAAA
>SRPV01000254.1:0-25933 GCA_018360135.1 Claviceps sorghi | reverse complement strand
AGGAAGGAAAAAAAAAAAAAAAAAAAAAAAAAAAAAAAAAAACTGGTTTGCCACTGCACGGAGAGGCCACCGCCACCGGGCAGTCTAGCCGTCACTGTGGCTGGGCCTCTCCATGCGTGTGACGTCTTTGTTCGCTGCCGACTTCAGGCACCACGAACCTGTCAAGCGCCGCGGCCTGCACATGGGCCCGCAAACACAGGCTGCCCAGCTGGGGTGCCCAGCAGCAAGCAAACAGGCTGAAAGCATTGTTGACTGCCCGGTCCGGTCTGCCGGCTGGTCTGCCGGCTGGCATCCAAAAAACATTCACGTCCCAAGCACGAAGCCCAAACGCGCCAGCCCCGCCGCAGACCTTGCACCAAGTGACGGATTCGAGGTGGGAACATTGAATCAAAAAAGTGAGTGGAAGCGCACGACAGGGGCCCCGCTACCGAGGCCAAGATTCCAGCCGGTAGCGTGGACCAAGATTCCAGCCGGACCAGTAACCGCACGCGCTTCTACTCGACGCTCCACTTCCGCCCCACCCGCCAGACTCTGGCACATTGACTAATTTATTTTGATTATTATTTTCCTTTGCACTGCCCCCCCCCAATACACCATTCGCCGAATGAGGCAGGCCGGCACTCCTGTCTACCTCACACTCGTCCATGTGGTGCCACCAGTCACGTTGCCGGTAGACTTCTGCTCCTCGCCAGAGATTACACTCCTTCGTCTCTGGTTCGCGGCCTGTTTTTGCTCTTGTTCGACAATCCGTCATGTATATCCTGCCCTAGGACATCTGCTGGCAGCCAAGGTCATTTTGCCGCCGTCACCTCGTCTCTCCCTCAAGGATCGGAGACCGCGACCCTGCGATCCGACGATAGATACCTCTTGCAACTCGTATAATATCCACGTCTGTTATACCGTCTTTTTTTCTTCCGATTCACAAGCCGCGGGCCACGATTTCGACATCCTTGCTTCACCTTTTATTGAATCTCATCGCCCACGATTCAAAAGGACCGCTTCAGATCAAGACCTAGAAAATCCAATCGCCCTTTTTTATACCATTTCCACTCCCCGCCGTCGCCATCCGTTCCTACCTTGCCTGCGGCCTCCCTTGAGGCAGCTGTGTGCTTGCGAGGATGCCAGACGCCAATGAGATGGAAAAATCTGCGACTAGTCAGTCTGGAAACAGAAGACGAGCGTATGTGCTTTTCCTTTTCCTTTCCTTTTTTTTTTTTGCCAGAAAAAAAAAAAACAAAAAACAAAAAACAAAAGTAACCTTCCAGTGGTGGAATGGGGAACTTTCTTGAACATATTCCGACTCTGCTCTGATGGCTGGCTGACCACCTTCCCATACCTATACACAGTCCTGCCATCAACATCGACACTACACTCGTCGGTTCGAACCATAACTCTGCATCGCGTACTACGTCGCCCGCCGCAATCCAAGATGACGCTGTAAGCCCAACTACCGTGAGCGGCCAGCCTCCCTTTGGCTTTAGTAGCCACACACGATCAGAAACTCCCACAGACTCTGGCTTGGACAATCGCGAAGGCAGGCCGACCAGCCCTCACAATGTATCAACTCCCATCTTGACGCGCTCGAATGATCCTGGCATGGGCTTCTTGTCCGTACCCAATAATCTGCGAGAGAGACAAAATTCCGTCGACTCGGACGAAGGCGCCCGATCCATCACATCACATGGAGACACTACAGTAGTCGCATCAAGCTACACACAAACCGACAAGTTCAAGGCCGGTGGCAATGAAAAGGTCATGAAAGATGACAAGGCTTTGGCTCCTGATGCAGGAACTGAAGGGGACTTCCAAGTCGAAAACAACCCCTTCGCCTTCACTCCTGGTCAGCTGAACAAGATGTTCAACCCCAAGAGTTTGCCCGCGTTCTTTGCCTTGGGAGGTTTGCGCGGCCTCGAGAAGGGTCTACGATCAAATCGTAAGACAGGTTTGAGCTGTGACGAGACAACATTAGATGGACAAGTCTCATTTGAAGAGGCAACTTCCGAGAACGGGAAAACAGCCATGGAAAGCTCCAACAGCGGAGAAGTGTCCAAGTCGCAATCACGCGAGTCTCCAGGAACCGATGCCTTTGCCGATCGCTATCGAGTCTTCCGTGACAACCGTCTACCAGAGAAGAAAGGAAAGAGTCTGCTTCAACTCATGTGGATTACATATAACGACAAGGTGTTGATATTGCTGTCGATTGCTGCTGTCATCAGTCTGGGCGTCGGGCTCTATCAAACGTTTGGTGCGAAACACGAAAATGGCGAGCCCAAGGTTGAATGGGTGGAAGGTGTCGCCATTATTGCTGCCATCGCAATTGTTGTCGTTGTTGGATCTTTGAACGACTACTCCAAGGAACGTCAGTTTGCCAGACTCAACAAGAAGAAGCAAGATCGAAACGTCAAGGCCATCCGATCCGGCAAGATGATTGAGCTTTCCGTCTTTGACATTATGGCTGGCGACGTTGTTCATCTCGAGCCTGGCGACTTGGTTCCGGTTGATGGCGTTCTGATTGAGGGCTTCAATGTCAAGTGTGATGAATCCCAGACCACGGGTGAGTCTGACATCATCCGCAAGCGACCTTCTGACGAAGTCTTTTCCGCCATCAAAAACCACGAAAGCCTGAAAAAGATGGATCCTTTTATCCAGTCCGGCGCACGAATCATGGAGGGAGTCGGCACGTACATGGCCACATCTACTGGTGTGTATTCGTCGTACGGAAAAACTCTCATGGCTCTCAACGAGGACCCAGAGATGACTCCGCTGCAGGCAAAACTCAATGTTATCGCTACATATATTGCCAAACTGGGCGGTGCGGCTGGTCTTCTGCTCTTCCTCGTCCTCTTCATCGAGTATCTCGTGAGGCTCCCCAAGCTCCCTGCGTCGACCACGTCGGCGCAGAAGGGACAAAGTTTCTTGGAGATATTCATCGTGGTCGTCACAATCATCGTCGTTGCCGTTCCCGAAGGATTGCCTCTTGCTGTTACGTTGGCCCTTGCCTTTGCCACCACGCGAATGCTCAAAGACGCCAACTTGGTTCGTCACCTCAAGGCTTGCGAGGTCATGGGGAATGCTACGACCATATGTTCCGACAAGACTGGTACTTTGACGCAGAACAAAATGCAGGTTGTGGCTGGCACTGTCGGCGTGACACATCGCTTCGGACACGCTCGTCAGGGCTCTGATTCTGACACGGACGACAATGAAGGCTCGGTTGATAACGTCCCCGAGGTTTCGCCTAGCGAGTTGGCTACGTCGCTTAGTAGTCCCGTCAAGGATCTCCTCCTCAAGTCCATCGCTCTCAACTCGACCGCCTTCGAAGGTGAAGTGGACGGCGAGAAGACTTTCATCGGTTCCAAGACGGAATCTGCCCTCCTACTCTTCGCCAGACAACACCTTGCCATGGGCCCCGTCAGCGAAGAGCGCGACAATGTCACGACGCTGCAGCTCATCCCGTTTGACTCTGGACGCAAATGCATGGGCATCGTCATTCAGCTCCCCCAAGGGGGTGCCAGACTCCTTGTCAAGGGTGCATCTGAAATCCTTCTGGCCAAATGCACGCAAAAGCTGAATGATCCTTCTGTCAACGATGCTATTACGGCTCTCGAAACACGCGACGCAGAGAAAATCAGCCGGTTGATTGAGACCTATGCCACCCGCTCACTACGCACGATTGGTATCTGCTACAGGGATTTTGACGTGTGGCCGCCCAGGACCGCCCGCCGAGGAGAAGGCGGTGGCAATGACGTCGAGTTCGATGACATATTCCGGGACATGACTTTCATTGGCATGGTCGGCATTCAGGATCCTCTCCGTGATGGAGTCTATGAATCTGTCAAGCTCTGCCAAAAGGCGGGTGTCGTTGTCCGCATGGTCACGGGAGACAACAAGCTGACTGCGCAGGCCATTGCAAAAGAATGCGGTATCCTCCAACCGGACAGCATCGTCATGGAGGGACCCCATTTCCGCAACCTCAGCAAACGTGAGCAGGAGAGAATCATTCCCAAGCTTCACGTGCTGGCCCGATCTAGTCCCGAAGACAAACGCATTTTGGTCAAGAGACTCAAGGACAAGGGCGAAACCGTTGCGGTCACGGGAGACGGTACCAACGACGCGCCGGCGCTGAAGATGGCCGACGTTGGGTTCTCAATGGGCATTGCCGGTACCGAAGTCGCCAAGGAAGCCTCTGCCATCATCCTCATGGATGATAACTTTGCCAGCATTGTCAAGGCCCTCAAGTGGGGTCGTGCTGTCAACGATGCGGTGAAGCGATTCCTCCAGTTCCAGCTCACCGTCAACGTCACGGCCGTCGTTTTGACGTTTGTCACGGCAGTTTCCAGCGACAGTCAGGACTCCGTTTTGACCGCCGTCCAGCTACTCTGGGTGAATCTCATCATGGACACCCTAGCTGCCTTGGCTCTGGCCACCGACCCCCCGCAAGACAGCATCCTGGACAGGAAACCTGAGCCGAAAGGAGCATCCATCATCTCCGTTACGATGTGGAAGATGATTCTCGGTCAAGCCCTTTACCAACTCGCCATCACGTTCCTGCTCTACTACGGAAGCCCCAGGGGGATCCTGCCACTTCCCGGTCCAAACGATATCCCCGAACCTGCTCAGATCAACACACTGGTCTTTAACACGTTTGTGTGGATGCAGATTTTCAATCAGTGGAAGTAAGTTTTTCTTCCATCTTGTTATTGTCGTTCGTTCTCCTCTATTCATAATATGATGCTGACGTGGACTGTCCAACAGCAATCGACGTCTGGACAACAATTTCAACATTTTTGAGGGTCTCAGCAAGAATTGGTTCTTCCTTGCCATCAGCATCATCATGTGTGGTGGGCAGATTCTGATCATATTCTTCGGAGGGGCGGCTTTCCAGATTGCGGATCCGCCGGTCGAGTCGGACAGGAACGGCACTTTGTGGGCGATAGCGCTTGTCCTCGGGTTCATCTCGATCCCTGTTGGTGTGATTATCCGTCTGATCCCCGACTGGATCATCTTGGCCATGATACCAAGCTTTTTCAAGCACCGAAGCCACGGAGTGCCTGGGTTGACTGTGTCTGATGAGGAAATGAACATGTATCCCGAACCATTGGCCGATGTGCGAGACGAGCTGAACTTCCTCAGGCGAATGAAGGGAGGCCGGCTGAACAACCTGAAGTTTGCCATCCAGCACCCCAAGGAAACAATTATGCAGCGATCGCGAAGCCCCTCGCATTCCCGGTCCAACTCTGTGCACGCACCGCAAACGCCGACGCGCGAGGACAGCTTCGGGTCGGCGTGTGCGACGCCTGATTCGCGTGCCAGGTCAAGGTCCAACCGATCTCGATCCAACTCGGCGTTGGGGGCACCGACGGTCATGGCGGGGATTGTCGCGGCTGGTATTGCGGCCGGTTGGCAACCACGAGGGCGGCCATCGGCTGAAGAGAAAGGCGAAGGAAGAGGCGCCAACGGCGATGGTAAAGGCGGCGAGGGGGCGGTTGAGGCAAAGTACGACGAAAAGTCGCGGAGACGGGAATAAGGACGAAGCCTGCCTCGTCATGATGGTGTTTCTTTTTCTTTTCTTCTTTTTTCCGTCTTTTCCACCTCTTTGCCTTCCCATTTCATCCGGCGCGTTAGGACGTGGGGCATTTGTGTGCCGGTGCATGTCCCGACTGCCTTGAGAGAACTCTACGCGTTTCAGGGTCAGGGGCCTTGTTTTTCTTGATTGTCGCTTATTGGCTCATGGAGAATTATGTATATTTCTCTTTTGCTCTTTTTCATTTTCATTTTTTGGGGGGTTTCGTGGCCCTTATTCAACCCAGTTATATCCATAGCATCTCCAATGATACTCCAATGAAGTTAGTTACAAAGTGGTGATGGCACTTTTTGCGGCCGACGATGAAGGGATTCGTCTTCGTTTGAGCTGTTGTTGTTGTTGTTGTTGTTGGGGACGGCTCGCGGGGCTGGAGTTGTATCGTTGCTTCATTGCGCTTGAGACATGGATGCGTGCTTCGTGCTTCTGTGAGGCAAGGCACCCCGGGGGGCCGCTGGGAAGATGGGCGTCAAGATAAATGGATGAATGCACGAATGGTGGTCGTTTGCATGTTTTGGCTGGTTTTTTTTTTGGACGGATTGCAATGTGGTGGTGCTTGTTCTGGCGACGTGTCTGTTCTGTCTGGGGTCGGGTCCGAAATGGCTGAGGCATTGATTGGGGCGGGGATGGCCACCTCGGATCTCCCATCTCGGATCCGCCGCCTCAGACCTGCACCTGCACCTGCACCTGCACCTGGTCCTGGCCGACTCCCGTCTCGACACGGCACAGAAACGCCGACTGACCTGACCGGACAAACCCAACCAGCTCGATCGACGCTGGGCGCCTGCCACGCACACGGACGCCGGCTCAGATGGTGTTGCGCCTCGTCGACTCGGCATCGGGAATCAGGAATCAGGAATCAGGAATCCGGCGTCGGGAGCCGCGAAGCAGATCTGGTCCATCCCGTCCGCGCCAACGGCCTGCTGTCTGCTCGAATACGTCGAGGCCTTTGTTCTCGACTTCGTCTTGATTCCTGGCTGGCTGGCTGGCCGTGAGCACATGGTGACCACCAGGCGAGGCTGGGCAAGAGGCTGGTCAAGTCGATGGGCACGTCGACGGGCACGGCCATCTGACGAGACGGAGAGACGGAGAGACGGAGAGACGGAGAGACGGAGACTGGGACTGACAACAAGAGACTGAAAAAGAAAAGTGCCAACGTGTCCACGCCAACCACAAGAGGACCATGACGCGTGCTCCGGCAAAACGTGCCAGTCCCAGGCGGCGAAGAGCGGAATCGGACGCGTTGGTGGATCTGGACGACGACGCCAGTGCCGCCGCTGCCGACGTGTCGTTGGCTGAGCTGCAAGACAGGGTGGCCGATGTGCGCGATTCGTGGGAGACGGATTCCCTTTTGGAGGATGTGCTGGACGAGCTGACCACGGAGGCCGTCGAGGCGGATGAGAGTAAGTTTGTGCCCCCGATGACGACGATGACGATGATGACGATGATGGAGAGGCAGTCTGGCCGCATTGCATCTGAGATGAAGGTGGACAGAGGCTGAGACCGTGACCATGGCCATCAACAGCAGCATCGGCATCGGCATCGGCATCGGCATCGGCGTCGGCGTCGGCGTCGGCGTCAGCATCACCATCGTCCACATCATCAGACGTCTGCTCGCCCGAGGAGGCCATCCGACTCCGTCGGGAGCTGCGCGAACAAGGGCCGGCCGTCTTCTGCCAGCGCACCGTCGACTGCGGCCGGTACACGGCCAAGAAACTCCTCACGGCCTTCACCATCAAGCCGCCGGCCTTCCTCGACGGCCAGCCCGACGAGGCCTACTTCCACCTGCTGTCGCTCGCCATCTCGCGCGAACTGTCCAAGCGCATCAAGCTGAGCTCGTACAACACGGTCGACGACGCCGTGCGTCTTCTCGCCAGGTGCAGCAACATCATTGTCATCACCGGCGCCGGCATCTCCACATCGCTGGGCATTCCCGACTTCCGCTCCAAGGGCACCGGTCTCTACTCCAAACTGGAGCACCTGGGCCTGAGCGACCCCCAGGAGGTCTTTGACATTGACGTCTTCAGGCAGGACCCGGCCATCTTCTACTCGGTCGCCAAGGACATCATCCCCGCCACCGACCGCTACACGCCCACCCACAAGTTCATCGCCATGCTGCACCAGCGTGGCAAGCTGCTCACCAACTACTCCCAGAACATTGACAACCTCGAGGTCAAGGCCGGTCTGCCCAAGAGCAAGCTGATCCAGTGCCACGGCTCCTTCGGCACCGCCAGCTGCGTCCGGTGCGGCTACCAGACCGACGGCCAGACCATCTTCCCCGACATCAGGGCCGGCCAGATCCCGCGCTGTCCGCGCTGCATCCGGTCGCTGCGCGCCGCCAACGGGCCCGTCAAGAGGAAAAAGCGCTCTGCCGGCGTCGATGCCAACAAACCCAACAAACGCCGCCGCCGCGGGCAACCACAACAACCACCACCACCACCATCACCACCACCACCACCACAACAACAACCACCGCGACCCCCACCACCCCCGCGGCCGTGGTCGTCTGCCCACGACTGCTCCGACGACGACGACCTCGACGACGACGTTCCCCAGGCGGGCGTCATGAAGCCCGACATTACCTTTTTCGGCGAGGACCTGCCCGACGAGTTCTCCAGACGTCTCACCGAACACGATCGCGACAAGGTCGACCTCGTCATCGTCATGGGCACCTCCCTCAAAGTCACGCCCGTGTCCGAGATTGTAAGCTGGCTGCCCGCGCACGTGCCCCAGATTTACGTGTCCCGCCAGCCCGTCAACCACATCAACTTTGACATTGACCTCCTCGGCGACTGCGACACCGTTGTCACGGAGCTCTGTCGTCGCCTCCGCTGGCCCCTTGTGCACGAGATGGTGCCCGTCCACCACGAGATTCGCGTGAGCACCGAGCCGGGTTACACCAGCAGACACGTGTTTGAGACACCAGCCGCACCACCTGCACCACCTGCACCACCTGCTGATGAAGGTATCCGTGTCGGTGCAAATGGCGGTGCCGGCACGGTCTCCAAGAGAAGCTCTCGCGCCATCAACTAACGTCTCGCTCCGGAAAACCCAACCTCGCTCTGTCCACACTAGGAAGTTTATGATAGACCGAACAAAGCCTCTTCGCCCTTTTCCAACCCCTCACCAAGTCGCAAGACGCGACGTATACCTCCCGACTCCCGACTCCCCCATAACGTGTTCATAGTTCCCATGTCCTTGCGTTCCCATTCGCAGCATTGGCCAACGGCCTTTTGTGCCATTCTCATCTGGATTAGACGTGCTGGGCTGCACGCAGGGGTGTATATAAGAATTGGTCGCTGCTCGTTTTTAGCTGCTCGTCTTTGGTCTCGGTTACTCTTTTTTCTCTTCTGCATGTTTGTCATGCGAGGTTGCCATGCGCAGGGGAGGCGAAACAGACGCCTCGCAGTGGCCAGTCGAGGAACCCAGAGCGGTGCCACTTATTCATACATGAAACGCTTCTAGTTGATGTTAAGGCTCGTTTGAACCCGGGCTGATTGTCGTGATGTATACCTTTGTTCTTGGGTCATTATTTCCGTGCGTCATTCCTTGCCTTGTCCCGTTTGGACTTTGCTATTCTGGCTTTGCTATGGTGCTTTTTTATTCTCTGTGCGTTTCTGCTGGAACTTGATTTGTTTCCTCTTTCGGTGCCTGGCGGTTGCCGGGGGGGGGGGGGGGGGGGGGGGGGGGGGGGGGGGGGGGGGGGGGATGGAAATTCAGTTGTAATTGCTGTGTGATGACAATGGGTATGTGATGAAGAAATATAAAAACACAAAAATATATACAAAAGTTCAAAGTATTAAATATGCCCAAAAATCCAGCAACACATGCCAATGTCCACGAGTCGTGTCACGCTCCGCAGCTCGCCGCCACCCACGTACCTTGGGACAACTCACCGAGACATATCCAAGTCCCCGTGCCTCGTACGCCCTCAAGACCTTTGCGTGCCGCACGTCGCGATGCCGGTTGTGCTGCTTTTCACAGTTCGCACGAGCGGGGTTTTAAACGTGCAGCAAGCACGGGCAATTTCAAGAAATTGCTCTACGCAACACCGAGCAACGCCGCCGTTGAAAACGGCTACAGTGCTGCAGGCAGCAATGCACCTTTACCTGAAAGAACGGCTGGGCAAATGTCTTCTGTTTTGGGTAATCGCTGCTGTGCGTTTACATACTCCTCTAAATGGGTGCCCCTTAGCCCAAGCCACCTTGTAAGCTCTTCACACTAGGGAAATATACCCAGATCCATGGGAATCCCCGTTTCAAAAGACGCCTTTGTTTGTACATGTTGCATGCCATGTGTACGGGCCAGGCTGTGTCCTGCCGAGTTCATACCCTATCCTAGTGTTTTGCGTCCCATGGGTCGTACCCCTGTTATATCAGACTCTCGTACTGATCTAATCCCGTCTTTTGCTGGCGCGTCGTCGTGTATAAGACGTTTGCGCTTCCTGCACCGCTCGCCTGATGGCCTGTACCAGGGACAGTTGTGGACCAAGTCGTCTGGGACGGCACGGATGGCGGTGGCTTGATGCCAAAGCTGGCTGGAGTGGTGCTGGGCGACAGGGTGCCGCCCGGAGGAGGAGGGGGCAGCGAAAAGGACGAGTTCCGTGACGAAGGACCGACGCTGCCTGCCAGAGGCGGTGGTCGGTTCTGGCTAAATGACGTGCTGTTCATGGAGCTGCTGGCAAAACTCGTGTAATTGGCCGAGGACGGCGAGGCCCATGCATTGGGTGTTTTTGCTGCGGAGGCCGAGGACCAGTTGATGGACGAGGAAGACGAGGAAGGGGGGTGCTGGGCCGTGGGCGAATGGACCGTGGATGCCGATGTTGTCGGCTGTAGCGGCTGGCTGTACTGTGTGGACGATGGTGCAAGGGCACTGAAACGAGCTAGGTCTGGCGTCACGGTTCGGAAACTGGCATTGTTGCTCAAAGGCGGTCGTTGTGATGATGACGACGACGGGGGTGCTGCTGCTGCTGCTGCTGTTTTCGTCGTAGGATTGGCCGGTGTTTGGCTGGACCATGAAAAGGACGGTGGTATCTTGGGGGTGCCCGATGTGGATCTGCTGGTGGGCAGGACGGAGGGCGTTGTTGTGTCGTCCCAGCTGGACAAGCCGTTTTTGCTGTTGCCGTTTGACGATGCTGTCATACCACCACTCTTGCCCTTGACCAATGCCTCAAAGTCGTCTTCATTGCCGCCAACGCCGTTGCTACCGCTGTCAAAGGCCGTGCCGGTGACGCCTCCAAAGGCAAGAAAATCCTCGTTGGGGCCCGCCGTCCCGACTTTGACTGCCCCCGACAGCTCTTGTAGTTTCTTGGTCTGCTCGTCCTCAACCCTCCGCGAGAGCGCCTTGATGAGTTCCATAAATGTCTGAAATTGCTTCAGATCAAGCAACGGCCCCAGACTCATGCTCCACAGGATGGGCAGGATGTCCATGGCAACGAAGTCGGCGTCGGCGGATTCACCAACGATGCGGAGGACATTGAGGGCCGCCAGCATGACGGCGGGCTCCTTGGTCTTGATTGCTTTCAACAGAGGCACAATCTTCTCCTGCATGGTGTATTTGTCCAGCGCGCTGGACGAGGACGTCTTCTTCTTATTCTCGACTAGGCCGTTGAGGCCGTCGTCGGCGGCTGCGTCGGCGGAGCCCCCGCACAGCATGACAAAAGCTTGCAGACCACGGACTTTGATGGCCAGACTGTTTGTTCTGCTGAAGACGGTTGCTACGACGGGGAAAAGCTCGTTCTTGATGGTGCTGAAGTCCAGAACGGGGAGGATAAATGGTATCGTCCGTAATGCCGAGTCCACGATGATGTGTGTGGGACAGTCGATTGCGGCCAAGATGACGGGCAAAATATCTAACAGAACTGTTAGAGAGAGGGAGAGAGAGGGAGAGGGAGAGAGACAGAGGGAGAGAGTATATTGGAAAATACTGACCGTCCTTGAATTCTTTTCCGGAAGAATTTTCCGCAGCCACAGATAGGTTCTCGAGAAAAACCATCAACCCGGCGTCTCGGGCTGGATCCTTTTCCTGACTCTGCTTGGCATTGATTACAAATATATCTTTTAACATTGGACGAATCTTGTCTCCGAAAACTCGGCGAGAAAACGGCAGTAGTTGGACAATCTTGAAGACGTTTTGAAGAATCAACGACAGCAACTCCTTGTCTTTCACCTCTTCCAGCAAGGCCGGCAAGATCTTTTTTTCAACGACAGACTTGGGAAAGGAGGGTAGCACTTTGTTCAGCCCTCGCATGAACTGCGACTTCTCCTTTGACGTCTTGGCGGGGAAGGAGTCCAGAAATCGTATCGTCGAGACCAGGACGTTATCGAAATATTCGCTCTCCTGAAACTCACGGGCGCTCATTCGCTGAGCTGGTCTCCTGGTGATGAGTCTTGGCAAGACGTGGTGCAGCAACTCTCTTGGCAGAGGTCGAGATGATAGAAATCCGTTGGATGAGGATGGCACCGTGGACGATGAGGAAAACAGTCTCTTATATGATGACAGGCTGCCATGGCATTCAAGAGGGGACTTGTGCGGCGAATTGTACAGTGCAATGGACAACAAGCCCAGGGAAAACATGTCCGCTGCCGGCGTCAAGTTGCCGTCCATGACAAAGTCTGGCGATGTGAAGTCGAGATTTAGTTGGACGACCCTGGGCAGTCGAGGATCGGTGTTCAGTACTTCTCCCAAGCTTATGCCCTGAATCGACGTGGGCTTAGTCGAGCCGTCAGCCGGAGAACAGAATGACAGACCGCTCATCTTCCAATCAGACTGGCCGTACAGTTAGCGACATGCTTGCGTGCCGGAGCTGGCCGAGTTGTCCTTTTGCAGTGTTCATGAGTTGACAACGACTTGCCTTGGCATTGATGAGCACAGCGTCAGGGGTCAGATTGCCGTGAACGAGACCGGCATTCTCATGCAAGAACTCCAGCGCCTTGCTCAACTGGAGCAGGCCTTTCTGGATTTCCAACTCGTCAATCTCGAGCTCTCGCCTTCGTCGAACGCCATCCGCATCCTCTGTGACAAATCGGCTCGACCTGCCGCCAGATCGTTCTTGATCATCCTTCTCCTGCAACAGGCTTGACAGTGACGCAGAGACGGGCTCCGTCACGAACTGCAGACCTCCGCCTCGCGTCTCCTCGACGGGCTCGACCAGTTCCAAGATGGAGGGATGTCGGAGCTTGGCCAGGCTCGAGGCTTCCTTCTTCAGACGCTCAACAACCTCGTCTACGCTGCGCTTGAAGCCAGCAGCCCCGGAGCGCCCCAGAGAGTTTCCATGCGCTTCGAGCGCCTTTCTGTCAAAGACAAATACGCTGCAAGGTTTACCCGTGGATTTCTTCTTGGCATCGTAGATCTTCCATGGCCCGGCCGCCGAAGTCGAGTTTGAGGCAATGGAGTAGTTGGCCGTGATGTTTGTGGCAGATATGGACTTGAGCGCCGAGGACAACATGGTGCGAACTTAGGAGTGGTGCAACCCAGCACCTCGTGATGGCATGTCGTCGAGCCGTCACGGGAGCCGTCAGGGGCGTGATGCTGATATGATTCGAGGCCTTCAACTTGAGGCGGTCGCGGATGGCCGGGCTGTCGAGTCTCGACAGGGCAGCGCTAGCTTGTCGGGCAGAGAAAGGAGCAGAGTGAAAAGAAATGCCGGCCCTGTTTTCTGAAACCGCCGACGCCTTGTTGGCGGACAAATCGAGCGTCGATACGATGTCAGATGCGAAGGACGGCTGGAAAAGGACCAAGGGGGATGGAAAGGACGGAAAACGCAGAGCTAGCTCCAAAGAGCTTACTTGGGGCGCCTTTCGCGGGCGGCTCGTTGACGACTTTGACGAGTTGACGCCCAATGACGCTGCAGCCCCGGTTGGCCAGATTGCCGCGCCGGGTGGCACCTCCACAGCCCCCGAGTCAGAACGCCTACCCGGCAGCCTGCTGAGCTGACTGGCGGTAGACGTCGGCCATGTCTCAAGTTGGCCAGTCACGGTCGAGCGCACCGGCGCTGTGCTACTGGCCCATCCCTCCGGTACCGGATTCCGGTATCCGTTTTCCGGTATCCGACATCCGCCAAATTCCCACGTCCCAACCAACTGGTCCGAGATCGAATCTCTGTCCTCAATTGCCCTTGCCTGCTGCATTCGCTCACTCGCTCCCAAGTCCCCGAGAACTAGTGCGGCTGGGTCTGCTTTCGCTCGCTTGATACCCTCCGTCAGACCCGGGTGCAGTTCGCCGATATTCGGGATGCGATCCGCACGTCTCGCGCGGACTGCCGTCTGGGGCGCCGCCAGGTCCACGCGCAATTGGCAAGCTGCTCGTCCCGCGCGCGGCTTCAGCATCAAGGCCGAGGCGGCCTCGGATTTCAAGCAAAAGGCTCTTGATCCCAGCAGGCTCAGCATAACCAAGACGACGAGTCCCAAGCAGCTGAGCAAACCAGAATCCTTGGTTTTCGGCCGCGAGTTCACAGGTACGCATCTCCTTGGTGGGAGGCTGCACCGTCCAGACACATTAGACTCCTTAACAAGCAACAAAGCGCGCAGAATGCTGACCAACAACATTTCAACTCGACAGACCACATGCTAGCCATCGAATGGACCCAAGACGATGGCTGGCTCGACCCCAAAATCACCCCCTACCAGAACCTCTCACTCGACCCTGCCACCTGCGTCTTTCATTATGCCTTTGAATGCTTCGAGGGCATGAAGGCCTACAAGGACAAGGACGGCAACGTTCGGCTCTTCCGCCCAGACAAGAACATGGCTCGTCTGAACAAGTCGGCCGCCCGCATTGCACTGCCCACCTTTGAGCCCACGAGCTTCATTGAGCTCATCAGCAAGTTTACCAAGCTTGACTCACGCTTCATTCCCAACCAGCGGGGATACTCGCTCTATCTCCGGCCCACCATGATCGGCACCCAAAAGACCCTCGGCGTCGGCCCTCCTGGTTCCGCGCTGCTCTATGTCATTGCCTCTCCCGTCGGTCCCTATTACCCCACTGGATTCAAGGCCGTCTCACTAGAAGCCACCGACTACGCTGTTAGAGCCTGGCCCGGTGGCGTTGGCGACAAGAAGCTGGGCGCCAACTATGCCCCTTGCATTGTGCCCCAGCTCCAGGCCGCCAGCCGTGGGTATCAACAGAATCTGTGGCTTTTTGGTGAGGAAGAGTATGTCACCGAAGTTGGCACAATGAACATGTTTGTGGTGATCAAGGACAAGAGCACCGGTCAGAAGGAGCTGCTCACCGCTCCTCTTGATGGCACTATCCTGGAAGGAGTCACCAGAGACTCCGTCTTGGCACTGGCGCGAGAGCGTTTGGTCCCCGAAGGATGGAAAGTCACGGAGCGAAAGTACACCATGCAAGAGCTTTACGAGGCTTCCCAACAAGGTCGTCTGGTGGAAGCATTCGGCGCTGGCACTGCGGCCATTGTCAGTCCCGTGAGAACGATTGCCTGGAAGGGCAAACACGTGGATTGCGGACTGAAGGAGACGGAGGAATCTGGTGAGACGGCCCTGCGCATCAAGGACTGGATAGAAGCTATCCAGTATGGCGAGGAGGAGCATGAGTGGAGTGTTTGCATAGCTTGAAGCTCTATAGACGAGTCCGATCATAGGACAAGCGGGCTTGACTGCCAAGGGTAGAGAAAGGTCTTGTTGGAATATGCATTCCTGCAGGATATCCATGGTCATATTTACAACATCGCGTTCAAAATAGACTTTGCTTTTGTCTCCTTCTTTGCATAATTCTCCGATCAATTCCAAATGTCGAGATCCGAGTTAAAAATACCACAAACTCCCCTACGTCAAGTCGACAGCAACGCAAATGAGTGTGAGAAAAGAACGATCTAATTTGTCGTATCATTTGGGAATTTATCTTGCCCAAAGGAGAAAAGAGAAAAAAAAAAAAGAAAAAAAAAAAAAGAAAAAAAAGAAAAAAAAAAAAAAAAAAACAGTAAAAAAATAGAACAAGGCCCTTGAAACATATACATGCTGGCACTCGACGTCTAGTGTAAAGTCTCTGCCCCAGCCGCTGTCATCCTCCTTTCTATATTTCATCGTGCCTCTCAACCACTACCACGCATGACTCCTAATTCTTCTTCTCCTGGCTTGGGTCCGGCAGAATACCCTCGGCTTCTAACCGCCGGCGCGCTTCCTCGAGAGCCCATGTCGATACGCTGTTTTCAAAAGATTAGCAACAAAAACAAAAACAGGTTGTCCGGCGAGGGGAATTGTTGTTTCGTCGGTTTCCACGCATCCCGGCTCAAGGATTGGCAGAGCACCTCGGTGCACCTGCAGAAAGTCCCGGCCGAAGATTCCACAGAAACACGCCGGCCACGTGCGTCGTCGTCATCGAGAGCAGGATACCGGGTTTCAACATGAATTGCGCAGCGTCAACAAGAGGCCAACTTACGAAGTGTCAGGCTTGAAAGCCAACGCAAGGCCGGCGGCGACCAGACTGCCGCAGAAAATGTACATGGGCCATTCCCAGCCCTCTGGCTCCGGCTTCTCGCCGGGCTTGATACCCCAGAGCCAGCCGGTGGGAGGTTCGAATTGTGACTCGTGTCCGTGGCCGCCACCTTGTCGTCGGGTGGATACGGAGAGGCATCGCGTGGTCAAAGGTTGGCGGACGCATCGTACCGCGCGCAGAGGAGCGACAGTCTTTCGGATGATGGCCATGGCCGATAGGAGGTCCTTGTGCGGCTTTTCGTGGATGTAGACAGACGGTCGTGCCTCGATGGCTGTGGGTTCTGAAAGACGTGTTGAGGTTGGATGGATGAGGAGCCGCTGGTCGCCAGAAGCCGACATGCACTTCTCCCCCCACCCACCACCACACCGTGATTGCGTGCGAGTCACGTGCTGCAAGCTGCTACTATGCGCATTCCCCTGGTGCACTGGCAGAAACTGGCTTTCCGACGTCACTCGCGCTTCGGCTTCATGGCACGTCCTCGGTCCCCCGGCTGTCCGCGCAATGGGAATGGAATGGACCTCATCATCGAGTTTATATCAGAGCAAGGAAAGTACACCAACATTATGAAACCTTTTTTCGTGACTGCAGCTCGAGTCCAGACGTGATTCAAGGTGGACATCGCACAACGGTTCGGGGAAAAAAAAAAAAAACACTCTTGCGCCTCGCTCTGCAAGCAGATGATCGGCTCCCCGAGGACAAAACTGTTTCCCAGCCATAGGCAGAATCGAATATGAATGCGAATAAGGAACATGCGACGAGTCTGACGACAGATGGAGCCAGAAGAAGACGACGCGATGAGGTGGATCGACAAGGAGATGCGGCTTCCACATCCGTCAACCGAGCACATCTCACCGAGCCACAACGGCCCAATCTCGGAAGCCGACGCAGCTCAGCCCTGAGCATCGCCCAGATCAACCAGATTCTTTCGGGCCATGACTTGGAAGTGGATACGTACGGCGTATCCGAGTTTCGAGATGGCCTCTTTGACGCCAACTTTCTGGAGCCTTTCGACATATACTCGGATCATCTCCTCATCAAAGCCAAAGGCACTCTCCCACGCGAGTTCGAGAGGCATTCGCCTTTGGCGGCCAGGCATTTTCTCCCCAGACAAATCCATCAACTGGCCTCCTTGTGTCGTCGGATAGCAACCACCAGGGCGGGTATTCGATTGTTGAAGACGTTTCTGGCCTTTCTGGCCGCGTATATAATGTGTCTGGTGCCGAGCGTGAGAACTTGGCTCGGCCGCCATCACTATATAATTGTCATCTCTGTAATTCTAAACCACCCGGCTCGAACGATTGGAGCTCAAATCGAAGGCGCTATCCTGACGATAACAGGGACTGCTGTCGGCCTGGGCTGGGCTAGCGTGGCGCTGCTCCTGTCTACATCTACTTCAGCTGCCAGTGCCGGGTACGGTGGGATTCTCGCCTTGTTCCTTGCCCTGTTCATGATGATCACGGCGTGGATCCGTGCATTCTTTATACGATTCTATCAAGGTGTGGTGTGTGCCGGGATTGCCGTAATGTTCGCGACCCTCGTAGAAACGAACAGTCGGAGCGTCTCGTGGAGCAAACTGCGTGACTATGCCATTCCCTGGCTTCTTGGCCAGGCCGTTGCCTTGGCCATCAATGTTTTCGTTTTTCCAGACGCTGGCGCTCGCGCTCTTGCCACGGCGTTGCACGAATCGCTCCACGTCATGCAGGTGAGTCCATGACAAGCAGTCCATCAATGATCGGGCGCGGTTCTGACTCTTTTTTTTTTTTTTTTTTTTTTTGGTAGAAATCTTTGGAACCGCAAGAGCATTCTGCAATGCATAGACGTCGGCTCGCTGCCATGTTTGTCAATCTCTCGGAAGCGTACCGGGACATGCGGACTAGCATAACCATCTCTCGGTTTCAACCCGACCAGGTCGAGCAACTCCGCAACAACATGCAAGCCGTCATCCGGGCATTACTTTCTTTGGAAATGGAGGATCAACTGCTGAATCTTTTTTCAATGTCAGATGCCTACGGCATTGTAGACCTTAATTGCGCGGATTCCTTGGGCTTCGAAAGGAATACGACCTTGGAAGCCAAGAAGGGACCGTCATCTTATGAAACCCCCCTTGCCTCTGCCTCCGGGCACAAAAATCTGGAAAATCTGCAAAACCACACGGCTCGTCTAGTCATTTTTATGAAAGAAGCGCTGAATAGATGCGATGCCGCGTTGATGGACATCTCGGGCTACCGACGACATCTTGGACCATCCTTGACAGTATCTTCAGATCTCGAGCCCGCGCAAACTCAACTCGGACATGGTAAAGTTGCCTTTGATCTTGTCGAGTCCGATATACTCAAATCTATGCATGTACCAGATTCGCCCCTGCACGACGAGAAGGCGGTGAAGCTTTTGATATTCGCGAGGCATGTGCGAAAAGCCACTGCAAACGTGGAAGCCCTTCTCGACCAAGTGCAAACCATGCAGCGAACCTTGGCCGGGCCGCGCGTCCACCTCCCCTCGTATCCTATCTGGAAGGCTGTTCATCGGACAAATGCGCAGGTCCGACACGATCGCGGTGGTCTCACGGCAGGGTATTACGAGAAGACGTTTGCCGATATCGCCCAACTGTTTGACAAGATCAAGTGCATCGAGTCCAACGACAGTCCTCAGCAAGAAGACTCGGCATTGCAAAGGACTAGCTCTGCACCCCGTGACAGAACCGAAGGGCCCCCTCTCTCAACACACAGAAAGCTGCGCTACAAAATCTGGAGGACGCTCTACCATCTTCAAGGGTTTGAAAGCAAATATGCCTTCAAAGTCTGCCTCGTAACCTCTCTTCTAGCCGTGCCATCGTATCTTCCTCGCAGCCACACGTGGTGGAACGAGTATCAAGTTTGGTGGGCGGTCGCCATGAGCTGGGCCATGATGCATCCGCGCGTCGGCGGAAACGTACAGGATCTTGTGACAAGATCGGGAGTGGCCATGTTTGGCGCTTTCTGGAGCGGTCTCGGCTACGCGGCTGGTCGTGGAAACCCGTATATTACGGCCGTATTCGCGGCATTATACATGGCCCCCATGCTCTACCGATATACAATCAGCTCGCATCCGGTTTGTCCATCAGCGCACTGCATTCGTTCTCTCTCTCCCCAGACCTCGGAGGAAGGAAAGAGAAAGGAAGTTCATCCAGACTAACGCTTGCCCATTCTGCAGCGCTCCGGCCTCGCAGGCTGCCTCTCCTTCACCGTCGTCTCCCTCAGCCTTCAAGCCCAAGGTGGCGGCGACTCGACGGCGCTGCTGGCAGCACTCAGAGGGCTTTCTTTCTTCATTGGCACCGCCGTCCCGTTGATGGTCAACTGGGTTCTCTGGCCATTTATAGCCAGACACGAGCTTCGCGTCGCCCTGTCGTCCACCATGATTTTCATGAGCATCCTCTACCGAAGTATGTGCCAAGTATGGAGCCGAACAAGCACAAGCCCGGCACACACTCTGGCTGACCGTCTCTCGTTCCCCCCTCAGGCGTCGTAGCAAAATACGTGTATTTCCGCGACGGAAGGGAACCCACCGCCGAAGACATACAGAGATCCGAGATGCTAGAAGGCCGACTACGAGAGGGTTTCGTCAGGATCCGTCAACTCCTGGTACGTCCGACTCTGTCCACACCCACACGCCTTTCTTTTCACCCCATCTTCGACGACTCAAACATAAAACCCCCCCCAAAACCTCCAGGTCCTCACAAGGCACGAGGTCCGCCTCCGCGCCCCGTTCGATCCCCTCCCCTACTCGGCCCTCTCCCACGCCTGCGAGAAATTCTTCGACCACCTCATCACGGTTCGCCAGTCCGCCGTCTTCTACAACCCCAGCTACATACGCGACGACCCCCTCGCCGCCAAACAGCTCCTCGGTCACCGTCGTGACGCCGCGGCCGCCGTGCTGGGCAACCTCTACATCCTGGCCGGTGCGCTCCGGTCTCGGAGAAAAGTACCCGTATGTGTCTAGAGAAGGAAATGAATTAAAAATGGGAAGAAGAAATGAAATGAAATGAAAAACACACACACACAAAAAAAAAAAAAAAGAAGAAGAAAAGAAAAAAAGAAAAACGGCCACGAAACCCCCGCCACCCTATTTTTCTTCTCCCCCATCTTCCATCTCCATCGCAACCGCGCGCTGACCCTCGCACCCCAGTACTACATGCCCAGCGCGGCCGCCGCCCGCAAAACCCTGCTCGTCAAAACAGCCCAAGTGGAACAGGACATGGAGGCGCGGGCTCCCCAGGCCGACGCGCAACACAAGCAGTGGAGCGACGTGTATAGCTTCTCCTACCATGAGAGTCTGACCGGGTGCGTGGCCCAGCTGGAGGAACTGGAAAAGTATACAAAGATGATTGTCGGTCAGCAGGGGTGAGTGGGTTATAGAATGGGACCTGGGACTGGGACTGGGACACGGGACATGCATTGCTGATCGGCTCTACTGCAGATTTGACGACGAATTTTCGCACGAGGACGAGGACGAGGATGAGGACAAGGACGCGGGTGACGACGACCAAGACGTAGGGCACTAATGCTTCAAACGGCCCAAAGGAAACCACACCAAAAAGAAAAGAAACAAGAAGACGAAGACAAGAACTGAAAAATAAGCACAAATCTCAACGATAAACATAAATAGTACTGTATAAATCTCTATTCATTGGATACCCAATATGTATACGCCAATCATTAAAGATAAACAAAAAGTTCTCGTGTACCCATGTGCTCTGCATCATACAGGGAAAAGAAAAAGAAGTAGAAAAAAAACGCCCGCCCTAACCATCCATGTATGCGCCGTTGGTCATCTCATTCAGAATGTCCCTGGTGATCAGTTTTCCTTTCAGCAACGTCTTTTCCCCGATCCTCGCCTTCTTCGGAGATGGACGACGGTTTTCCTTGCCCGCAGCACCGATAAATAACCCCGTTCTGGGCAACTTTGTTGGCGTCTTCTCGGATTTTGGCGTCGGGGCCGCCGTCATGGGCGTTAAGCCGAGCTCTTCAAAGTAATGACTCTCCATGGCATCACCCGGTAGGTTGTATATCCAGTCGCGCTCCTCCATCAGGGATATAAAACGGCTGAGCATGTTCTCTTTCCCACTATGCTTTAGAGTGTTCATACTACCCACGACGAGTAACTTTGTTTTGGCTCGTGTGAAGGCCACATTGATTCTCCTCCAGTCTTTGAGCAAGTCTCCAATGTTGCATGACTCGTTACTTCGCACGAGACTGAGGACGACGACTTCTTTGTCGCGCCCCTGGAAGCGGTCTGTTGTGTGCATTTCGACTCCGGCGTGGCATTTCAGTTTTTCCTTCAAGAGGAACAACTGTGCTCGATAATGCGTCATGACACCCACTTCTGAGGCTGGAACACCAACCGTCAGGAGACTGTCAACGAGTTGTGAAACAATCCGAACCTCTGCCGAATTGACGATTCGCTTCCCTTGAACCTCCTCTCGAGGCACGGGACTGATGGTGTCCGTGTTGACGAATCGAACCCGGGCTTCACTCTTGAGCAAATCGTACAACCAGCATCGAGATGGACTCGGCCCAGTACAAAAGGAGCGTGGCGTTCCTGGCCGAGCCAACGAGGAGGCCTTGTAATGAACCTGGCCGAGCAAATTCATTTTTGGAATATGAAGCTTCTTTTTTCGGAGCGACTCCGTTCCACATCGCAGTTTACCTTCATAAATGAGGGTGTTGCTTAGGGTCATGATATCCTCGCACATTCGATATTGATGCTCGAGGTTCACGACGGCTTCAGGGTGAGCATCAGAAAGCAGCTTGAATAAGCTCACATCCAAGCCACCCTCTCGAGCTTCTTCGTTTCTCACAACCGGCGGCAGCTGGTTATGATCGCCGACGAGGACGAACGAGCGGGCCATCCTGATCGGCCCAGCGCAAATGGGAAGCGTGATCTGTGATGCCTCATCCACAATGCAATAGTCAAACGACCGTTCCAGGAACACAGGGTGATTGATGCCCAAGCACGTCGTGGCGACGATGGGCGTGCCATGCCAGGCTTCCTTGATTTCTTCAAAACTCTTCTTCGGTTGTCCCGCAAGATGTACGAATTCTTGGACCTCTGGATGCACCTTTGCTGGTGCTCCTAAGCGAAGGATGGGAACCTTGTCGGACTTGAGCTTGAGTAAGATATTGTCGACCGCGGTATGAGTATGCGATGTCAGAAGTACGGTCTTGCCCTGAGAAACCAGCGCGCGGATAATGTGCGCGATTGTTGTAGTCTTGCCGGTACCGGGCATTCCGAGGACCAGGGAATAGTCTAGGGTGCTCATGACCTTCTCAATAGCCCGCCGTTGATCAATGTTGAGCGTCTCCCCGTCCGTTACCGTATACTGGGTTGGCGCCGATTTATATCTTGGTGGCGCTAGGTCGACAACCAACCGACGTATTTGAGCAGCGGCGGCAACGTCGTTGGCCATCATTTGCACCAAGTTATTTCTGACAGTTGCCATGCCATTGCTAAATTCGTCTAGGTCCAGGCGATAGCGAACAGGCTCCCCCCTGATCTTTCCCTGTGATTGCTCCGGACCTGCGCCTTCGTGTGCCACGTCCATAATACTGGCGAAGACCTGGTTGTTGGTCTCATGAAAACCGGGCTGCCTGATGCGTGCGTTGTGTAGCCGCCTGTCAACTGCCACACTAATTCTCTGTTTCCGAACAGCCGTGACATATCCGATGGCTAAAGCGAAGTGTCCTTCTTCGTCAGACACAACTATAGGCTCGCCGGTGCTCAGCTCTGATTCCAGAAAAGAGAATCCTGGTTGATGGTTTCGCTTGACGAATGTGTAATGAAAACGATTGATGCGGGGGTTATCTGTGTCCTCGGATGCCGACCCTTCTTCGATAACGACATCCGAGAAACATCTGGATCGTTTTTCGCGCTCAACGCTCGTCATGGTCCACAACTCCCGCTTCGTCTTCCGGCTTTCCTTTTCTTCTTTGGTCAAAAGATTCTCCCACCTTACAAAGAACTCTTGGTGAGCCGGTGTCAAATGCTTGACAAGCTCATCAAACTTTTCTTTCATGCCACTGCTCTCTCCGTCACCATTATCCGCCAGGCGATGGTATGTGAAGCAAGACGTTTTCGCATAGCACTTGCCGCACATGTGTTTGCTCTTCAGCATCGGGGGAAGTTGCACACTCCTCTCGCGAATATAGCATGCCAGCTGGTTACGTTGCAAAATCATGTGCCTAAGCTCATGTTGGACAGCAGGAATTCGCATAGTCTTTGACGTTTCCATGTAGTAAAGGATTCCATACGCAATATCAATGTCGTACCTATCCGATAAAAGCAATGTATATAGTGCTGTTTGAGCCATGTGACTGCTGTTTGCATGTTTGCCGGTCTTGACCTCGAACGGAACAGTCAACTTTCGAGACTGTTTGCCGTCGCTCATGGTGACTTCGACTGTGGCATCGATATTACCCTTAAGACCATACATGGGCGACCAGACATGTTCTTCAACGTCGAGGAGTTTTGTAATGGCCATGTTTGCTTTCATGCCGTTGCGGTCCTCGACGATGGCGTCGGCTTGAGGTTGCGAGGACACAAAAGATTTGGCCCAGTAACTCAACTCGGTCATTTTTGATAACAAATGCTCCTTTGCACTCGGTAAACCGACCTTGATAGTGTAAAGGTCTTCTAGGTGCTTGTCGCATATTCGATCAATGAGACTTGAGAGAAACGGCAAGTCCCATTTATTCATCAGCAGCGCCTCCTGGAAGATTTCGTGCAGCATTGTCCCGTAGACAAGGGGCGGAGACGCCTCACTGGTGGCTTTCACGCGGTCTTGCAATACGGCTCGACGCATGCAGCCAAAAGAGTCAGCCACGACCGTGGATGATATTAACTGGTCGGGATGTAGTATCAGAAGATTTTCAGCGTCATCCACAATGCATTGTCCGCGAGGTGAAAACGACCCGATGATATGAACGTAAGAATCGGTATGCGCAGGCGTATCGAACCAGGCACCCCGAAGATGCACCGTTCTTGTTACTTTAGAACCGTCTGCTTGAATCATCAGGATCTACGAACCGTCAGCATACTTTCAGATGAAATGGAAAGGGTGAAATTGGATGGTCGTTCGAACCTTCTCAGGTCGTGTAACCCCATACTTGTCGACGTAATCGCCGACTAATACAGTTGTTATCAGATACCGTTGGATTGTTTTTGCTTTTTTATTGCTCTATCCAATTTTCTTTTAGTAATGTGAGGACTGCGACATGCCAATTTCGTTTTGACATACAGATTGGGACAGTGCTTCGGCTTGTTGTAGCGATTGAGTTGCGGCCAATTCCACAGCATCAAAGTCGATGTCAACATCGAAGTCGTCGCCAAACTCCGTGCCAGGGCTGTCTGCGAGTCTCATCGCTTGTGGGGTTGTAAAACACTGCTTTTTGGGAGTCGTCACATGCGGATTAGGATTCCGAGGTTTTGCAATACTGTCGAACACGGAATCATCAAAGTCGTCAAAATCACATCCTTTTTTCGTCATGTTTGTTTTTGTTTTTGTTGTCGCTGTTGTTGTTGATACCGTTGTCCCATTTGTATCAGCCTTCATGGGCGAGTCCCCGGAGACGTCATTGCCAACGGTCGGAGTGGTGCTCGGGCCAGTTGCATGCAAGCTTGCTTCTAGTTCCAAAAATGCATCATCATCAAACTCATCATCACCGTAGTCCGATGGCGATGAAGTTTGTTGTGGTGACATTCCGCGGCAAGGTGTTTCCGTCCCCTTCAGTGACAGCCTGCGTTTCTTCGGAGACGGTGATGACTGACGCAAATACTCCTTGGCACGAGTGGGGTCGGACTCATGAATACTGCTTGTCAGTGTATCCAACAAAGCTGTCACAAGTGACGACTTGGATGCTGCCTCGAGTTCTCGCTGCTGACTGCTGCTTTGGCTTCCAGACTTGGATCTCTCAAGCTTTCTCCGCTTGGGCCAGTTCAGCCTGCAGCTAATAGACCTTCGCAGGTCTGCATCTTGACCGCGCCGAAGAGACGTGTCTTTCTGAGGCTTCGGAGACGATGAGACCATGAGTTGTGCCAGAGCAGGATTGACAGAGCGAGTGGGCGTCGTCGCATTGTCCAGGCCGACCATGGAATATCGATCCCACAGCTCGAGTGTTGGATCAGCGTGTGGGGATTTCAGGGCTTTCGTCAGCTGTTGAATATTGACCGCAGGAGCAACTGGTGTTTCGGGTGCTGGAGACGACATGGGCGAGGAGCTTCTGGCGCGCTTTTTCCCCTTGCGAGGCAACATGGGCGAGAGAGCTGCCGCGTAAGGCAACTCTTGCTTGTTGTTCCACATCAAAATGTCTCCCGGCGAGGTATCCTGCTCTTCCTCGGCGGGAGCGCCATTTGGCTCGATCAGATCTCTCCAATTGAGCCGTGTTATCGGCGTGATAATGTTGGTGTCATGAGCAGCTGTCAAACCACTCAGATTTCCTGCCTTGCGTGGAGTGTGCTCGGCCTGTTTCGCTTCGGAGACATTGTTTTCGTCGTCGTCGGGATTGTTGTACTGGAATTTGTTCAGTTTGCTCTTGGTGACGTCGGACACGGTAGGAAGGTTGCGAGTTCTTTGCCCTTGGAGATTGGCAGGATGACTGTGAGACCTTTGCCATGGATTGCGGTTCTGTCGTCGAGTCCAAGCCGGGTCAGAGTCACGGACAATGCCAAAATCATGACACTTTGGTGTAAACAAGTACGATATCAAAACGTACCTTTGAATAAGGTACACGCTCAGAGTACGATTTCTGGAGCGGCATGATTGCCAGTCAGCTTTTCGATGTCGCGTCCGTCAGATACAGATCATCTAAACAAAGCAAGGATTCCAAAAAAAAAAAAAAAAAAAAAAAAAAATAGAACATCGAATTCCAC
>SRPV01000253.1:0-26071 GCA_018360135.1 Claviceps sorghi | reverse complement strand
AAAAAAAAAAGAGCACCATCGAGAAATCGAGAAGCGAGGGATACACGAGGCGTCGTTTCCTTTTCCAGTGGTGCCAGTAGAGACTGAGAGCTGAAGCGAATATTGGTGGCATCGACATCAAGAATCGGGAGCCTAGCGTCCGCGTTTCATAACTGCATTGTCGTAGGGCGAGGGCATCAATACCTGAAAATTCCCATCGACAGCGATATTGCCTGACGAGCCGCGCTGCAACAGGTCGTGGAAGTAGTCTTTTGCCCTCGCATGGTGCGGGTTCAAGGGAACCGGTGGCCAAAAGAAGCCCGCCACGAAACGATGAGGACCAAAAAAAAAAGAAAAGATATGTGATACGACGCGCGAGGTTCAAGAGGTGGATACAGTGTAGTTGATGACAGTGAGAGTGACCGGCCCGTACAGCAGCGTCGTCGGATCAAAAAAAAAAAAAAAAATTAAACCAAGTCCTTTTCACGAACTCATCTTCCTTCCCAGGTAGTCGCGTGAGGAATATGACTCGAAGTGATGCACCCAGTGAAAAGGTGGGATAAAAAGGAAATGAAGGAAAAGTAAAGACAAAAGGGATAACGAAGTTGAGGAGCAGAGCTAAGAAGACTGGCCGAGTGGGCGACTGCAGTTTGGCTTGATGACCACTTCTCCGTCCCTGCAGAGAACTCAAAGCATAGAAGCCTTGCGGCAAATCAGGTCTGGTGGGCCTTTTTTTCCGTTTTTTTTTCTTCTTCTTTTTCCACCCTTTCCGCGAACTTGCGTTCAAATCTGCTTCCAAAGTATCGTTTTCACTGGGAGTGACGGGAGAAACAAAACGAAAAGGCCACTCTCTGGACTCCAGAGGAATGTACGGGAGCGGTGTGGACTTTTCGTTACTCTGCTTCCTGTAGCTGGCTTCGGCGCATTTTCTCTGCCTCGAGATTCTCATATAAGAGAAACAGGGCCGATTCGTTGGCCTTGGCTGTGCCCATAATGGTGAACATGCGCTCGCCGGTTTCGTCGTGTGGTGCCTTTTGGCACAGTATTCATCAGCCTCATTGAATTTTTGTTCTCTCTATCCATTGAATTGAATTGAAGGGTCAAGAAAAGAAGAAGAAAAGAAGAAAATCTGCCAAAAATATACACACCTTGGCAATGGAGATGCGGGCTCCCGACGTCTTGCGAATCTCGCTAATCTTGCTGCCAGCACGGCCGATGATGCAACCAACCATATCAGCAGGGATGCTGATATTTTGTGTCTGAATTTCTTCGCCATTCTCATCATGGGTAGGGGGCCCGCGGTTGGCTGCGTCGGAATCAGATCGACGATTAAATGGTCGAGTGCCGCCACCATTGCTAAAGTCAGCCCCATTTCCTGTGCGCATAACACGGGGACTGCCGTAGTCCCCTCTGCCGCCGCTGCCGCCGAAGCCGCCACCAATACCACTAGTCCCAGTCTGAGTGCGTACGACAGGGTTATAAAGAACAGTGCCGGTTCCACGTTGCCAGTCGTCAATCAAACATTTGCAAATCTCCCATACAGCCCGTTGGATACCGTCTGGCGTGCCCTGGACTTCGACAATTCGTTCGGTGGATTGAGGGAGCATTTCCTTTTGAGCCACCATGCGCACTCCAGAGACATCCTGTATATGTTTAATTTTGAGGCCCTGTCTGCCAATGATGGTGCCCATCTGATTGTGAGAAATGAGGAGTTTAACAGCTGTGCAAATGGTTAGCTGTTTTGCACATTTGAGTGATTCCATACATGAATGTCAAAAAGAAAAAAAAATAAAAATAAAAAAGGTTGGGGCAACTGACGATGAGTACCATTGTTTTGAACAATACCCCCCATTCCCATGGCAGGAGCGCCCTCGAGTAAGCTTTTGGCCACAATGGCGTAAGCTCTGGAAATGGCTTCGCATTCACCAGTAATAGTGAGAACGCGATCGTGGACTCCTTGAACGACTTTGCTGACACCGGCCTTGACTCCCGTCTCATCGCGGAGGTCAGCAACATTCTTGCCACCCTTACCAATAATGACACCTGCTTCTTTGGAGGAAACGATCGCCCGAAGAGTCAGTTGGGCCTGAGCATATTCCTCGTCCGTCTTAGGGGCGAGCTCGCCATCAGGACCGAGCCTGTCGTCAATCTTGAGGTGTTCCATATGATCGATGATGTCATTGCCATTGGCAGTCAAGACATCCTGGGGGCCAGACATGTTGGAAGCCAGTCGAGGAATGGTGTCAAAAAAGGCGGACGGATATGAGACGTAGAGTGGTGGTGTATGGGGTTGCGAATAAAACGACGCTCGTGACTTGGAAGCGGGAGCTCGGGAAGGATAGCAGGGGGTTGGAGGATGGGAGGAGAGGAAAAGTGTGTGTGCTGCGAAAGAGCCTGGTATCAGTACGCTTGACGGAGAGGACGCCAGATATTGAGTGATGAAGCAAGCGACAAGCATGTGGGACATGTGGACATGTGGGCACGACATGAACACCTCGTCCAGCTCGACGTTGAGACGGGACGAAGCTCAAGTCGCATTCTCCACCGAGAAGGAAGTGCGCTGCGACTGACGAAATCGAGCAAAAGTTGGGTGGACACTCACCTCTACGTGTCGGAACGTAAAGACCGAGGATGGAGATGGAAATGCGACAGCTCACGGGGCAAGAATTGGCGGCGTGCGTGATGAAGGACCCAAGATGGTCGTGAGGGGCAGGGTTGGTTGCTTTTCCCCAAGCTGGGCAGGACGGCGGGACGCTGGTAGCGGGGTGGACAAACTGGTGGTGACCACGTCGTGAGGAAGGCGGAGACAAGAGTTGACGAAGTAGAAGGAGAAGGTCGCGGGCGGGTGCGCGCAGAGCGGCGTTGGTAGGGCAGGAGAGGAGAGGAGTCGAGAGGAGAAGAGTCGAGAGGAGGCGAGAGGGGCCGAGAGAAGAGGAGAGGAGAGAAGGCGAGGTGAGGGGAGGTGAGGGGGCGGAAGGGAGGATGAGGAAGCGGGTGAAGAAAGAGGATGTGATGGGAAGAGAGTCGATGCGGAGGATGCGAGTTGGAAGAACGCCTGAGCTGGGGTTGGGAAAGAAGAGGAGGAGCAAAAGGCGACATGGACGAGGTAGCTGGCAGGCCCCGCGCTGGCGAGCAAGCGGTTGGCGGACTCGACGGGGGAGGGCTGGGGGTGGGGGGCAGGTCTTGGAGCCGCCACACTGCGTGCATGTGCATGGGCCACTGGTGCCTCCGCCCAGGCGCCTCTCCGTGGTTGGCTGGCTTGCCTTTCTGCGCGACCAACCACGCCTCGCGCCCGACAGTGCCCACTTGCACTGTACATGCCATAACACGCGACGTCTGCAGGCTCGTAGTGTGAGAGGAAGATTAATACAAAGGAGAAGAAGAAATAGAGAATACAGAAAGGAAGAAAGACTTTAAGGAAACATAATTTTCTTTCTTTTTCTTTTTCTTTTCTTTTAAAAAAAAAATTAAAAAAAAAAATTAAAAAAAAAAAAACCAAACGACGGAAACCTTGCTTAAGTGATGCCTCCAGCACCCTGGGTTTCTGCTAAAGATCGGCCAGAAATGATGTGGCCCAACGCCACATGCAGCTTGGAGGCGACTAGGTAGGTAGGTACCTAGGTACCTAGGTACTTACTGTACTTAGATATGTACCTGCCCAAATGCAAGCGGGTAGTAGGTACTTGTGACAAGTACTGCCGGAACATTGGAGGCACCTGGAAACCTGGTACGTGAGTTCCAAGGTACTTAGGTACTTTAAGGAACTAACACTAGACTGGACGCAACAGCCAACGGCAACTCGAAAGACAACTCGGAAGGAAGCTTTTACACCATCAAAGCATAATTGCGCGCGCCCTATTCTTTGCGCATCCAATTCCAGCATACCCTCCACAATGTTCCTGCGAAATAGATTTTAAAAAATGCCCTCTTCCTACTTATACAACGCCTATTTTTACATCACGAAATCGTAGTTACGCGCACCCTATTATTCTTGCACATTCTCGATTCCAGCACACCCTCCACATCATCCCTACAAACATATCTCCAAGGATATCCTCCATCTTCCTACTTGTACAGCGCCCATGAAAAATTATCAAGAACAATGGCACGAAGACCAAGACGACGGGAGATGTTAAAATCGAGACTGTGCAGTCACTTTCACCCCCAACTATGACTAAAACCTAATACTGACAGGGGAATATTGTATATGGGATCAAAAGGGAAGGGAATTTTCGAGGACAAAAAAAAAAGAAAAAGAAAAAGAGGAGGCCGCCTACGCCCTTGTGTTTACCGTCTTCATCTGGTCGTCATCACGGGTTCCAGTCGAATCGTGTCCGCACTGGTTGCCAAGCCGCCTTTAATGGCCATCCTGTGGCGGTGCATCCAAGTCCACCGCCTCAACCATGCTTCGCTGCACCAAAGACCTGTTCACAAGTTCGTGGAAGAATTTGCCTGCTTCTCCGCTCTCGTGCTTCACCTTCTCGGCTTCGTCGCGCTTGCTTCCAAGCTCCTTCAGGCTTTGATCCAAGCCGACGCGCAAGTTGTCGGCCGGAATTCGGAGAACCTTGCGAACCGAGGACGAGATGCGAGACGCGTTGGCGTGAATGTAGTCGAGTTCAGCCAGCTGCGAAGAGATCTTGGCAGCCAATTTGGGAGGCAAGGAATTGGGGATTTGCTGGAGTACGTATGCGGCTCCAGCAACGGCTGTGGACGGGGGTCAGTAGATTGATCGAATGAGAAAACCGCCTGGGGGAGCAACTTACCAGCAATGACTATACCCGGGAGGATAAGTTGTCGTAGATTTCCATTACCCAGGACCCGTGTCGTCATTAATGCTTGATCCATCCAATTACCCATACCCACCATCTTCGGTACGACAGCACCTACCAACGTCAACGCCATACCTGTGCCGGCATACTTCTCTTGACGCTGCAACAAAGTCGTCCAGTCTACGAAATCCCAAAACTCGGTAGGAACGTGGACTTGGCGCGCCAACGCATCTCGCTTTCTTCTGAACATGACGTCGGGCCGGAACTGCAAGTTTTGGAACTCATCTCCAACATGGAGCAGACCCAGTTGCTTGATCGAATTGACCCCTTGAACACTTTTACTCCTGGCGTGCTCCTCGCAACGAGTTACGGCTTCGGTGATGTTGGAAAGCATGGCCTCCTTGATGTCGTCTGCATACTGGAAAGCGCCGAATATGCCAGGATATGGAACATCGTAGGTCGTTTTGCCAGCCTGGGTGATGGCATTGTTCAGCTCTACACGAGTATCATTGTAGACTTCCTGGCACGTGTCTTCTATATCGCGATCTACTTGTTCGCTGACTTCGGCCTTGGCTTTCTGACTTGCAGCAAGCTGGGGCGCCAGCTCCTCCAGCTCAGATGTAACCCTGTCTAGCTCTGACTGAGCTACCTGTTCGTTGACAAGAGCTATGGTGTGAACGTCGTTGAGAATATTGAGAAGGTATGTTCGTGCCGGGGCAAGTTTTGATCTAGCTCGCTTCTCGAGCACAAAACGGCGGAGAGACTGCTCTAAATTCTCAAAGTCCCGAATTTTGTCGAGATCCTTTCCTTTCCCTTTCCCGCTATCGTGAGGGCCCTCGTCGTCACCGTCGTCGCCGCCGCCTCCACCAGCGCTTCCACTGCCACTGCCGGTGGCTCCAGGCGCCCCTGGAGGTGCCGATCCGGCTGGAATAGCGTTGCTGGAAACAAAGTGCACCAGGTCCGAGGATTCCTTGTGAGTGCGTGGGCTAATTGCACCGAGTTGGTCGAGAATGAGCTTCTGGCAACGAGCTTTGTCTCTGATGTTGTCGAAGCCGTTCACCACGATGAATAAATATGCCTTTTCCGCGGCAGCGGCGAAAATGAATTCTTGCGCAGACTGCGTAAAGTGATTTGCAGCTGAGACGACAAACACAACCACGTCGATTTCCTCCTGTCTGGCAAAAATGGCAGTCGTCTTGGTTGTATCCGAGTTCAGACCAGGGGCGTCGATTAGAGCAATGTCAACAACACCATTGTTGAGCAGACTCTCATCAATGGTTCGAACGTCTTTCACGTACACCTTGCACTGGGTATATGTCTCGTTGTCAGTGACGATATTCTCTAGCTCGGCCAGCGCGTAGACATCGTAGGTTGACTCGTCATTTCTGCTGTAGTCGGTGTCCTTGTGCACCGCGTGCACCTCCTCAACGCCAGCATTCTCTCTAGCATCAAGAACCTCGCAAAAAATGGCTGTGCACGGCTGCTGGTCCTCAGGTAGTACCTTTCGACGCAAAAGGGCATTGCAGAATGTCGACTTTCCGGCGTTCAGGTCACCCGTGATGAGGACTTTACTCGATGTGTCTTCGATCCGATCTCGAAGAGACAGAAGATGCTTGATGCTCGAGCTAATTTTGCCGTCGAGGAGGGAAGCGATCGAACCCTTTTCCAGCGAATGTACGAGCTCGGCTTGACTCAGGGCCCCCAACTTCAGGTCCAGTTTCAATATGGATAGTTCTTCTGCTATCTGGGGAGAGACAAGTCTTGGTTCGGGGGCTGGGCGAGGTTTCGCGGCACGACTGGATTCGGCGGGGGCGTCAATAGAAGTCATGGATCGTACAAGGGCAGGCGCGTGTGACAATGGTTCTGAAGAGGAAGAATCTCCAATGACGGTGTTGATGCGCCCCATCCCAGGTCGGGGGGAGGGCCTCCCAGAGTTTGAGAAATCGGCAGGTCGGACCGTCGGGTAATGAGCTGGCCAGTCCTTGTTCATCTGCTGCAAGCTCTGCAATAAGTCAAGAACTTTGTGTATTGACCTCCCCAGTATGGCGCGCTGCCTGTAATACCACATCTGATGGATGGTGCTGAAATCGCCTCGCCCCGGCTGGTTTGCTGAGTTGGGGTACATGGTTGATGCTGGCGTCAGGGTCGTATGGTGATCCTCGCCCGCGATGCTGCCCCCGTACCCCGAGTCGGCGCTGATCATGTTCTGTAGCCGTGCGGCATGTTCGGATGTTGACCCGGCGCCGACGGTCATGAAGTGAGGTCGAGCCGCCGATGGGGTGTCTGAAGATGCCTCCTTTGGCGTGTCACGGTCTGACTCAGGGCGTAGAGGCTCCTTGCCCTTGCCCGTGAAATAATCCTGGCTCATGATGAAAGTCTTTGCATGAGCAGCATGATCGAAATGCTGACGTCGGGTGGGCATGTGATGCCAAAAGGTGAGTTGTGCGGATTGAGAAAAGGATGATTTATGGGCTGGGGGGTGCGACGCAGAATGCGCAAATGTGATCACTGTCGCTGACCAAGGATCGACCACTGACGGCGACTCTCCAGTCTCATTTTCTCCTGCCCTTCTCTGTCGCTCCTTCTCTGCTGCATGCGCATAAATAACCAATTGGGGCCGCAGGTGGCGGGTGGCGGTGGCGGGTGGCAACAGGCCTCGAGCCGGTGCATGCATTAGGCGCAAGCCGCGGGAAAAGGCCGGCATGGGCAAAACTAAACCCTTGTCTTTCCCAGCGAGTCCGAGGAGGACCGGGAGCGTGCCTGAGGCCAACCACGGTGCTACTAGACGTTAACTAGTACAGGTACCTTGTAGTAGATATCGACTCGAACATTCCAAATAAAGTCTGTACGTGTGTCCCAACTCTGGTCCGCATCATCCTTCCTTCTCAACGAAGCAAACACTTTGGGGCGCGCATCTGAACCCGTCCATAACACAGAAGCTCTGTTTGCGACAGACTACCAAACCAGATCGGCCATCATTCGAGTGCCAGCGGCAGCTTTGCACAACCCACATATGCAGTTTATCACTTGGTTCAAAATCATCGCTGCCGCAATTTCTCCTCGTGCTGTATCCAGAAATTCTTGCAAGCTCTGTGACCCCAATGGTCAACCCACCATTCCCCAAAGCTATCCTCCACGTCGTGATCCACCCTTGTTACCCGCTCGTCTCGTTTCAGACCACAAATGACGCACGGCTTGGGTGCCGTGGGAACCATTTTGGCCTTCTGGACCTGTGGGTTCTCTGTGAGCTCTGGCACTTTCAGGTCGGCTTTCAGGGCCGAGTTTGCTGCTGCCACGGCTGATCGCAGCCTTCCCACGTATTCTTTCCATGCGGCAACGACATCCGCCGCCTCGCGATCTTCTCGTACGGATTGTGTCTTGTCCACGCCAGTAAGCTTCATGCCTTTGCTCCCGGCCGCGGAAATAGACATGCTTTTGGCCAGGATTTTGTCACGGTGCCAGCGGTGCTTGCGTCCCGCAATGATACGTGCAGCTGTACTGGCAATGAGGACGTAGCCTTGGAGAAAGTTGACTGTCTTTGGGTTTGCGAGAACTTGCTGCTTGATGGTGGCACTTTGGCCTGATAGAGGCTTGAAGAGAAAATCCCCGCTGCTGAATAGTTCGGAAAATGTGGAGAGCAAGATGGCTGGGGGCGGAACGTTTATAGGCGGCGGAGAGTTGTTGTCGTTTGACACCTTGAAAGACGTGAAGCAGCTTTCTTCCTCTTCGTCCCAATCCCACTTCTGGTCAGCATCATTCGGCACAGCCGTTTTGTCGGGTACAGGAGTAGTGCTGCTGCCACCATTAGCACCTGAGAAATCATCCCATGCCGCCCATTCGTCATCTTCCGTTACAGCTTCGAATGGATCTTTCGTCGTCGACAGATTCTTCTTCGTAGTTGTTACAATGTCAGAAACTTTCGACGTTGAGTCTGGTTCGTCAGTGGTTGTGTGCTTCTGAAACGCTATGAGTGGCCGAAGTTGATTTGGATGTGAAGATGCCTGTGTAATATGTGAGGGCGTTGTCGCTGTGTACATCGGCTCCCAACTGAGTGAATTTTGACAAGAACGCGAATTCTCATTTGTGACGTTGTCCTTGCCAAGATGGACGGGCGGATCATCCAGGCCCAGCAGATCGAAAGCAGATGAAGAGTTGGACGCAACTATTGATCCAGCTTTGCGATCGATCGGAGGCTCCGCGCCTTCAAATTCACCAAAGTCGTCCAGATCCTCGTCATCGTCGCCTTCGTCGTATAATTCGAAATCGTCCGCATCGAATAAGACATTGGGATCACTCGCTGAGGCCTTCATACGAGTCTTTCTTTCGGTTTCCGGTTGAGAGGACTTAGTCTCCAATCTCTGAGCAAACCGGTCCTCCATTTTGTCGTAACCGATTAGACCATTTGTCACGGCGTCTTTCATTGGTGATGGTTGTGGCTTAGAGACAGACGAGTGAGGTTCCCAACCCGGAGTAGTCGCAACAGGACCAAGAGGTTGGCAGCTCGCAGCAGGGAGCGTCGCTGGTGTCACGGTCTCATCCGGTGCTTCAAAGTCCCCCCACCCATCATCATCATCGTCATCATCATCAGTAACACCCGCGGGCTTGGGCGAATTCGCAGCTGGTTGCGCCTGTAGAAAGTTCTGAGACCAGCCACTCATGCCACTCGAAGAGCTTGGAAACGACGACCATGCTGGCACCAACTTGGAGGTTGAGCTGGTCTCCTGTGCTGTTGTGAAGTTGAAGGCGTCCACGAGTATAGGTGGGTTCTGGGGTTGGAGTTTGTGCTGGTGCCCATCCGGACGGTTCGGCTGCGTGCTGGTAAATGAGGGAGGCGGCGGATTGTTGAACTCGGCAAACAAGTCTGCTGACATGGCGCCAGAATCATCCAAATTGCCTGTCCGGAGAAACTGGCACGAGCCAGCGACGTGGCGGAGGCTGGGGAGCGAGAAAAGGCTCTCGTTGATGGAGGGAGGTATTGATCGAGGCCAAGGGGCTTCAGGGTTCAACGTGCAACCAAACCAGTTGACACTGAAGCTTGAGGTGACGCTAGCCAGGTGGGGTGACATCACCGCCAGCGTCCAGACCACACAGTGCAGCGACCAGACAGCAGCGAGCACAGCAGCACATGGCGGGGCCAGCGGGGTCCAGCGGGGGTCGAGGGGGTCGAGGAGGCCGAGGTGCGCTGGAGATGGCTGGGATCAATGCCTGGACCGCGCTGGCCTGCATGTGGCCATAACACCGCCGATCAGCACCAGACTTGACTGGCGGGACTAGATTGATCACTGATCCTTGGCTTGAGAGTCTGCAGACTCTGGACTCTGGACTCTGGCCTCTGGACGACCAGTTGCCATTTGATTTGGGCCAGCAATCGAGTCGAGCCTGCGAGTCTTGTCAACTCTCCGTGTTCTCTCCACCTCCCGCCTCCCGCCTCCCGCCTCCCGCCTCCCGCCTCTCATGATCCAGCATCGTCGACTGATCGGACTGCAAGTACTGGAAGCCTGCTGACGTCGCCTATGCGCCGCTCCCGTCACGGTCGACTGGCGCGTGTGGCACCTTGATTTCTCCAGAGCAGGGACGGCTTCTGGTCTCATAGCTTGCCCAGAGAGCATTCCGGCGCCTCGCCATGAGGTCCTTGGAAGAAACTCGGTGAGACTGCGTTGGGCGTTGTGCTGCTCCTTGTAGAAGCGGGGTGGGATTGAGTCACTGACCAAACGCCTTCTTCTTCTTCTTCTTCTTCTTCTTCTTCTTCTTCTTCTTCTTCTTCTTCTTCTTCTTCTTCTTCTTCTTCTTCTTCTTCTTCTTTTTGCTCTTGTTGCCCGCTCCAGGTCAAGATGGCAGACTACACAGAAGCACAGCGCGAGCCTTGATGAGCTGCAGCACGCCGTCCGATACAATGGCTCTTCTAGTCCTTGTTTGTCCGGCTGCCGGTCAGTTTGCTGGAAGGTGAGCCTCCTGAAGCCTGTCACCTGCTCCATAGGTGCGAGCCAAGCAAAAGTCGCATGAGAGTCGCATGGCACCGTTGGCTGACGTCACTGTCGACGCGGGTCAGATCTTCCTTTTGTCCACCAAGACCTCGCTCTCTGGCTGGACCAAAGTCTTGGAAAGCGAGAGGCGAGACTACCAGGAAAAGAGGCATCATCTGCTCAAGTATATCCAACATCCTGAAGCTTTGGCCGAGCTCTCCGTCGATCCCCTGGCAGATGATCCCAAGGTACGTGCTACGCGCTCACTTTGACGATTCACGAATGAGAGGCAATACAAATCTCGAAGAAATCTCACAAAATATCTAGTCGCCGTGGAACACTGTACGTCAAGATGAGATAATGAGAGCAGAGATCCAGCAGGATGTTCAACGCCTTCCAGATGAGGTTAATTACCATGAAATGAGGATCCAAGCCATGATTCTCGACATACTCTTTGTATACTGCAAACTCAATCCTGAAAGAGGTGGTTATCGCCAAGGCATGCATGAACTGCTTGCACCGCTAGTCTATGTTCTTGAGCAAGACTCTATAGACAGAGGCAGCTTGGAGGCCCCATCTCAACTGGATCAAACGATGCTTGATGTGCTTGACGCGGCATTTATCGAGCACGATGCCTACATCCTCTTCACGCGGGTCATGGAACATGCGCAGTCTTTTTATCAAGTTACAGATGTGACATTGCATTCACACCATGTCACTGCCCCCGCCACTGTGCAAGAGCAGCAATCTGCCATTGTCGAAAGAAGCAAGCATATTCATGAGGTCTGCCTTCGCAAGGTTGATCCCGAGCTGGCTGCTCACCTCTCTAATATTGAAATCCTGCCGCAAATATTTCTCATGTATGTGGAAGGGAATCACCGTGTCGAGGAGAAACAAGAAGACAAAGCAACAGATGCCTGCCTGATCCGTTGGCTAATCAAGATTCTGTTCCAGTCGTTGGATACGCCTGCTGTTCAGTCGCGAATTTCCTTTCATTCAGCTCCTTGTATTGTGGGACACCATTTTCGCCTTGGATCCATCCCTGGAGCTGACAGATTTGATATGCGTGGCAATGCTGATTCGCATTCGACAGCAACGTGAGTGGGGATGTTCCTCCATACTACAACCTTGAAGTGCGAAGGGAGAAAAAGTTCTGACATGTCGGCGCAGTGCTTGAGGCAGATTATCCCGTCTGTTTACAGCTCCTGCTCAAGTATCCTAGCCCAGGGCAGCCCCACGGGCCGCACACTTTTGTCGACGATGCAGCCTATCTGCGCAATCATCTAGACCACGCAGGAGGATCGAGCCTCATCATGAAATATTCAGGCAAGAAACCAGAAGATGCCGAGAGGTGGATGACCTCATCTTCCCACCGTAATGGCGAACAGGCGGCAAGGTCGCGATTGACATCACCATCGCGGCTCATGCAACCACAGCCGCGAATGGAAAGCTTGCTCCAGGGTGCCGCCAAAGGGGCCAATCGGATGCTGGAAAGAAGTGAGAAGTTGGGAATAAATCAGGCGGTGCGAGATGCAATGGGCGAAATCAGGCGCAACGTGCAAAGCTTTAACGAGGTCCGACAAATACAGAGATCCTCCGGAAACGCGATGAGTGATGCAGGCGCGGCACAGGCACTGGCAGCCATGGAAAGGCGCAATAAGCAACTCGCCAGTCTGCTTCAAGATACTGTGACGACTCTGAAAACAGTGACCTTGGCCGAGGCTGACGACAAAGCTAAAAGCTTGGAGCTTATCGAGGTTGCGGCAGCAAAAATCCAGTTCGTGCAGATTTACCTGGAAGATTCTTCCATGGATGTTCCCACCTTGGAGACTACCGCAGCTGGACATGCCGCCGTCTCAGACTTGCCCATTGAGAAGACGACGAGAGACTCTGTGCACAAAGCAGAGGACAAGTCGAAAGAAGGCATGACCAACGGAGAGGCCAAAAGGACGCAGGATGCGCCTGATGCTCGCGTATTGTTGACCAGAGGCAGTAAGTCAAGCAGCAAGGACGTAGAACCAGAAGTTGGGACGGAGCCAGGCAAGATGGACGCAAGCACCGAGGGTGATCAGCCTGAATCAAGCCAGCCACCTGAGCTGAAGGTCCCAGGAAAACACCCCACGCAGCCACAACAGCCAGATGCTCCGGGCAGTGTGCAAACAAACACGCAACAACGGCCTGCCGCGGTTCCCACGCGCTCCACCCTCGCCCAGTCATCTTTCTCGTGGATGCTAGAGCCGGACGAGTCTACACAATTTCGAAGCTCATCGGATAATGGGCCGAAATCTGCTCCCTCGAAGCATAAAAAGAAGACGTCGAGTAGTTCGAGCCGCCAGCGAAATGCGTTTTTATTCGGCGAAGTGGCTACCGAGGTGGATGGCGATGCGCCTTTCAAGACAGGCGATGTTCTTGGCATGGAGCCTATCCCGAATCCAAAGGAAAAAGGAGTCGGCGCGTCGTCGCTGTTTGGCGAGAAATGAAAATATACTTGCTTGTCCATGATTGTGGGCAATCGTGTTTCGGGGTTTTGCGACGCCGCCACGGCCGTACGCCAAGAGCTAGAGCCGGAGCCAGAGCCAGAGCCATTGTGCGTACACAGATACAAATATTGTGTACGTTGTATTGATGTACTATATATATATATATATATATATATATGCGAATGGGGCGCGAGAGATGTCTGGAATCTGTTTGACATTGTTGGAGCGTGGACAACGTGTAGTTGCTGCTTCATGGGCAGTCTACATCCACCATGGTCTAGACTCGAGGCGAATATGAAAACAGTCCCAAAACGACATTGATAGATGATCAAACTCGTCGTCAAGTCGAACTTTCCATGTGCGGCGTAACCACGGGCTGCTGGAGGCGGGCGTCCAGGCTTGAGCTGGGTGCTTTGTATGGACATGGTAAGTACTAGGTACTTGGTTAAAGAAGCCGGCGCTGTTCAAATGAAGCCACTCGCCGGATCAAGTAACGGGGTACCTGACATTACTTCCGGCCTCGTCAAGTGCATGCCTAGCATCGTGTGGAATGAAGATGACCGAGAAAAAAGACACAACAGCCAGAAAGAGTAGAGTCTTGATTGCGCACCCTGTTCCCTCCAACCAAAAAAAATTAAAAAAAAAAAAAAAAAAAAATTTAAAAAAAAAATTTAAAAAAAAAAGCCTTTACCTTTTTCTTTTTCTTTTTCTTTTTTTTTCTCTCCTGCCAAGACGGCAGTAATCTGTGCAGATGTACGTTTTACGAGAAACCCGGTCTTTACAAGTTGCACTGCTCGAGAAATCCATGATATGAATGTCTACATGAGCTCTCGGCTGGTGTCCACGAATTGCATGACGGCATTTTCTGTGCCAGACCAGACGCCCAACAAGGGCATGGTTGCTCGTTTGCGTCTCGTCCTTGCGACGTGTATTCTGGACGGGCGCGACGAGACGGCGAATGCCTTGGGAACGCCACCGGGCGCCTCTTGGATGCTCTCGGATGGCGTCTGCCTGACGGCTGTGATGGATGTGGGAGCCGGGCTGACTCGGGGGGAGAGGGGCGCAAAAGGGAAATGCTCTTGGTGTTTCTCGGGCGGGATCGCGCCGGCCAAGTGTTAAGAAGTACCCAGATAGGTAGGTACCTACTTGACGTACTTAGGTAGGTACCTACGTACATGCATGTGTAGGTGTAGGTACTTAAGCATTGTATGTATGTGCATGTACATGCATGCAGGCGATGAAGCAAAGGAACAAGGAAAAGAAGACGAACCCGACAGCTTACCCAAGAGGGAGTTGTCCATGGCGGCAGTGACCACATGCACGGACCCAGACCACAGACGCAAGCATTCAGTGGCCAAGGCGGCCGCCTTTAGCCAAAGCCGCATGCACGTGTGTCGCGCACCTGGCAGCAGCAGAGCGGAGCGACGCAGACGCAGACGCAGACGCAAACATGGAAGCGACTTGGAACTGACCAGCAGACTAGACGCCACGGACCACGGACCACGGCTGCGCCTTCCCTGGCGCGCGCATCGACACTCCCGACTCCACCCAGCCCTGTCCCTTTGCTTGCATTCTTGGGTCAGACCAGACTCTTGGTCCACGCACGACCACGACCACGACCACGACCACGACCGGTTGCATGTTGACTTGTTGGCCATCCTAGACACCTCCGTGCCAGCGCGAGCCAGCCGCGTCAACAAAGCACTGGACCTGCTCATTGTCATTGTCATTCCCATCATGTGACGACCGGCGCTTCGTCATTTTTGCTCCGGCTGACCCGTGCCGAGCCGTTTCTGTCTCGCGTCGTCCCGTCTCTCGCTCTCGCTGCTCTCGGCTCAGTGCTGCTCGGCCAGACCCTACTCCGCAGGTCCTTTTTTTTTTTTTCCTTTTTCTTTTTTTTCAATGGTTATTCTTACTTTTTCATCATTATCATTCTTCATCCTGCTACCCCCAGACACATCGTGCGTCGTGGGCTTGGGCTTGGGCTTGCGCCACAGTCTTGTCTGTCCTCCGTCCTTAGTACGCCCCGAAACGCCCCGAAACGCCCCGAAACGCCCACGACGTTGTGGCTCCATGTCGGCCGTTTCGTGGCAACGCCTCGCCGTCTCCTGCGCGCAATAGTCATGCTCGCAACCGACCTGCTCGCGTCCAGGCTTCCATCTGGCCTGGCCACCATGTTTGGTTCGCGGGATGCGCCCGTCCAGGCTCGGCCCCGTGGACGCTCGCGATACTCAAAAGCACTGCCTTCTGTCCCCATCGTCGGCCACAGCGACAGCAGCAGCCGGCCTCTGCCTCCCGTCCCCAGCGCAGGACCCAGCCCGGCACCCGACCCGGCACTCAATTCCGCGACTGACCATGTGAAAGGCACCCAGAAAATAACCAGCATAGCCCGGAAACCAGTGGGCTCGTTGACTCGGAAGCACAGCAGTGCCGGCATGAGCTCGCCACTCCTGCCCACCTCATGGTCGGCCGGCTCGTCGGCCGGCTCGTCGACTCCTCCATCAGCCGCCTCCATCACGATTCCAAGACGACCCGTCGACGGCGGTCTGCATCCTCCTTCGCTGCGTACCTTGATCGCCCCGCCGGAGCCCTCTCCTACAGACTCAATATGCAGTCTGCTGTCGGCCTATGCGCGAGAGCCCGATGACTCGTTGTCGTCCGGTAGCACTTACACGACAGTGAGCACAAGCAACCGCATCCCTGACTCAGTGAATTCTTCCTCCACTGCCACAGACGCGTTCCCAGTCGGAAGAAGCCAAACTGTCCAAACCCAGTCCGCTTCCGCTGTGACGAGCAGCCATCGCCATATATCTGGCCTGGGAGACGGCGGTCCTCCTACACCGCCCCCCAAGGGCGACGTTGACAAGCTCAATTCACAACTCAAGCCTCTGCCCGAGGCCCCCGAGCCAGAGCAAACGGCCTCTTCCTGTCCCCCACTCTGGAAGCGTCGACCCTCGAATGCCGACAGGAATAAGGAGCTGCCGGACCTGAAGCTCAATTTCTCCTACCGATCAACCGCCTCCATCTCATCCATCCGCACCGCCGTCATCAGAACCTCATCGGACACCATCACCGGCTCAAAAGTCGGCGCAGAGGGCCCTGGCGGACAACATACTCCCCCACGACCACCGATTAAAGGCCTGCCAGGACGCGACATCCGCTTAGCAGGCAAGGGCAAACCTCCGGACCAACCCCCATGCTTGGCCCGCTCGATGGGTAGTGTTGCCTCAAAAGTAAACAAGCTCAAGCACAAGTGGGGAACGTCGAGTAAGGCCTCGGAGAAGCTCAACGGAATCCCTTCCCTACCCCGGTCCGATAGCATGCGTCCGCCCACACCCGAGTACCGAAAGGGAGATGCCGATCCTCCGTCCACGCCCAACGTCAACGACGGCAAGCCGGAATCGCCTGTATCGGCCTCTGGCTCGTCCCGAGAAGGTGCCCAGACGACGTGGACAACGAGGCCGACGGATCTGTCCCAGACGCCAACACCACAGCCCTTCCTGCAGTCAGCCCTGCCGTCAGAAAGAGACGCCAAACCGGCAAACTCAATGCGGCGAAAGCAGCCCGCTGCCGCGCCCGAGCTTCGCCTAGGTCCGAGAACAAGTTCTGCGGATTTGGGACAAAAGAGATCGTCGCTCTCATACGACAAGGCCTTTGCTGCGACAAAATGGCCAATTCCGACACCCACACCCCGTGAAAGGAATCATGGGCCTAGCAAGTCACCGGATTCGGCATTGAATCGTTCTCGCGTGTCTGCACCGGATGGCTCAGGCATTGCGCCTGCGTCCTCCACCCGACGTCCGGGAATGGCGTCTGGCGGACCTGATCCCCGGATGGTCTACTCCGACACACAGGAAGCAATGTATCGCGGTCGCGATGGAACGCTGTATGCCGAAATGAAGGTTCTCGAGACTTCCAACCCCAAGGCTTCGTATTTTCCGAAGCAGACTGACGAGCCACTGGGGCCCGGCACCATTATTGCCTCCAGGCCGTTAAAGCAGTCCCACTTCAACTGCTTTCACAAGCATAAAACCATGAATCGCCGATCCAATCGACACTACCCGCTCACTTGTCAGACGTGTGACAAGGCCGATACGGAGGACCGTTGGGTCTGCACCTTCTGCCACCTGCGCATCTGCGACGGTTGCCTGCGAGCGCTCAATGGGCACCAGAGAGTCCTGCAAAGTCTCGTAGACCAGCTGGGCATGAGCACTCGACTCAGCCCGTCGTCTTTGTCACGGTCTGAATCTACCACCGGCGTCGACGCGGGAGTAGCTGCCTGAACGATGCTACTTTTTTTTTTCCTTCTTTTCTTTTCTTTTCCTTTCCTTCTTCTTCTTCCTCTTATTGTTTTTGCCTCTTCTTCTCTACCCCAAATGCTCTTTCTGCAAGATTCGGCCCATCTTAAACTTTTAAATTCTTTCCACTGCTTTGCTTTTTCTTTTCGCCTCTTTTCTTTCTCTTGTTTTTCTCTCAGAGACACTTTTTTTTTTTTTTAGGGAAAAAAAAACATGAAGCGGAACGTGTAGAGCCGCGTGGGATACCCGGGGCAAGATATTGATGTCACAACTGGAGGTTTATAATGGCGGGTTTAGTGCGGTGCACGAAAACTATAGACGCGGCAGGGGTCGCGAGCAGCGAGCAGCAAGCAGCGGGAAGCGGGAAGCGGGAAGCGGGAAGCAGTGAGCATGCATGTTGGATTGCAAGTTGGCGGGCTTGGTCTCGATACATGTACGAATAGATGACAAGGGCTGGGGATGCCCGTACTCTGGTCTGGGCAAACAGCACCAGACGTGTAACCAAGACAGATTTTAAGAGGATGTGCCGTGTGCAGTTTGTACTGTCTGGTACTCGCGCAGGTCGCACGGCTTTGCGTCTCGAGCTTTTCGTGGTTATCTGGGTGGATGTATTGCGACGTCAATGATGGAAGCGGCACACCAGCAACGTACCTTAAGTACCTACCTACTTTACCTACCTACCTACCTAAAGTAGGTAGGTAGGTAAGTACCAGGTAGGTAGGTAGGTACCTAGGTACTTATATACATACAGTGGGTCGTAAGTAATTCCGAGACTTTTTACTCCAGAATTATATGGCAAAATGCTCGGGACTACCTGGACTTACTGTACATATGTACTTGTCACGGCCCACTCATACTTTTGTCGGGATAACATACATGGGACCCACACACGCATGAAGCAGCACATGTCGCCTCGCGTGCTTCATGCTGGCTGACTTCAATGCTCGTCCCATCTCGCGGATCCCCAGAACTCCCAGCTCCCAACACGCAGCCATGTCCTCCCTCCCACGGACTCGCTCTCTGCGCAAACCGTCGACAAAGCCGCCCTCGACCGACTCGACCAGCCGCCCAACCCGTTCTTCCTCCCACATCGTCTCGCCAAGTCGTCTGGGCCTCAAACCCGCCGCCCCCCGGCCATTGTCCTTTCACGGCCCGTCGACGACAACGACGACAACGACGACGACTCCCGGCACAAGCGATGGCACCACCGGTGCTGCCAGGAACCCGCGGCCGGCGTCGATGCTCATTGGTCGCTCCGCTTCTCTCTCCCAGAAGCGCAATGGAGCCTTAGCGGCCCACGATCCCGTCAAGAGGGAGAGCCGCTTTCCGCCGCTCAGCAGCAGCAGCAGCGCCAGAAAACCGGCCTCGTCGGCGGCCTCGTCGGCGGCCAAGACGCGGCCTACCTCTGCCGAGAGCGGGGATGTTCCTGCCCATCCGCCTCCCGCTCGTGGGGGTCCCGCGACGCACACTCGTGCCAGGAGCACGGTGACGAGCCTATCTGCTGCCACGGCTCTGCAACCGCTGTCCCGAGAGCCGAATACGTCTTCGAAGCCGGGCCACACACGAAGCGTGTCGGCCGGCAAGGCTCCCTCGACGCCGGTGGGCAAACAGCAGCGACAACCGTCCACCACGGCGGCGGCGGCGAAACCACGACTTCGACCCGTCTTCTCGACGCTCCAGCAGCACTACTCGCCGGCCAGGACGCAGGCCCCCAAGCCGCTCACCTCGGCGATCCTGGCGCCGCCCTCCCCGTCCAAACTCCCCGTCAACGTGGCCGCGTCGGCCGAGACGAGCAGGCTGCAGGCCGAGCTCCTCCAGCTGCACCTCCTGCACCGGGACGCGCGCGCCGTCCACGCCCAATGGCAGGCGAGCGCGGAGGAGAAGCTCGGCAGCCGCTTCCGCGACCTCTGCCAGGCGAGCGTCCGTGTCGCCGAGAGGGAAGCCTCGGCCCTGGAGGACGAGAACATGCTCGCCCTGCGGCAGTGGGCCCGCGGGGCCGCCAGCATGGAGGACAAGATCCAGGTGCTCGACGACGTGGTGACCAACCTGTGGATCCTCAGCGACCCGGCCGGTGGCCGCTACGCAAGGCTCATCCGCCGCTTCGAGCGCTTCCTCGACCGGGCGTGCGAGGCCGAGGCCGCGAGACAGGACCCCGGGTGGGAGCCGGGACAGGCGGATCCGGCCCGCGTCCTGTGCGCAGACGAGCTGGACGCGTCCTGGAGGGACGAAGTCGCCGCCCTGACGCGCCGGCTCGAGACGTGGAACACGCAGTTTAGCTCCGTGGCGGACGACGCGGCGGGCGGGGGATCCGCGTCCGCGCTGGGACGGATGCTCGTCGGGGTTGGGGGGCTCCTGCGGGGGATGCTGCGCGAGCTGTACGCCATGGGGGAGATGGAAGCGCTGGCGCTGGCGAGGGAGGAGGCGTGGATGGAGCGGGTGAATGGGGGGGATGAGGAGGGGGGTGTTCGGGGCGGCGCCGTGTGGCGCGTGCTGTAGCCTTTTTGCGCTTGGACCTGTCTTTGTTGCGTGGTGCTGACTGGCATGTAGGGTCTTGATCAAGGGGACCGGGTTTGGGATGGATGTTGCTGCTGGCCGTGTCGGTTGGGGGCCATGAGGCACGTTGTGAGCATACGAGAGCAGTACGAGGGTGTATATGAGAGCGTGTGAGAGATGAGGACATGAGAGCGCACATGAAAGCATGAGTGTATATAAGAGTATAAAGGAGCGTATGAGAGCATGTAAAGCATGTATAAAAGCACATGATGACACATTACACAGCATATAGTAAAGCGTGTAGGGTACATGGAGTACATATCGGAGCGCATAGAAGAGCATATAAGAGTATATATTAAAGTATGTAGCGTACATATAAGAGTATTAAAGCATGTGAGAGCATACAAGAGCATATGAAAGCATTTAGCATACATGTGACAGTTCACATTGGAGCGCATAGAGGAGCATATAAGCCACAGATCAAAGCACATGGCGCACATGAGACTATTCCCAGCAGTGACGCAGATGCTACGGAAAGGCGGCGACAGGAAACAGTGACAAAGTGTACAACACAAGACCAACTGTACACTCCTCACCAAATCGTCGAGACTCACGACGAGTGGCGGCATGCCAAAACCAACGATCCATGGCAGTAAAGAGAGTGGCAGCTACTCAGTGGGATGACCGGATTGGACGGAGCTACGGAGCATGTGCCTTTTGTGATTTCTGTTTGACGGTGGTTGGATTGCACTGAGCTTGCTTCCCCCTCTTCCCATCTGGGGTGGATTGCGCGGATACATGTTGTTGACAAAAGGCGTCAGAGAAACAGGTCCCGTTCATTTCAAGCGCCGTACTGAGAATCTAATCGTGTTGAGAACGCCCTCTTTCTCCGAGAGAATGGGAGAAATTATGGTAAAAAAAAGAGACGTCAAACGCCGGAGGAGGAAAAAAAAAAAAAAAAAAAAAAAAAAAGGGATAGAAATTCGCAGCTCAGCCTGGCAGACCACCACCTCCCAATTCTCGTCGATACCCTACACGTACTGTATGCTCGGAGCGGCAATAACGGGGTGGATGCAAGCCGCGGCCTTCCTCTTCTCAGACATGCCCCCCTACAGGAACGCCTTTCGCGGGAACTGCACGCCCTCGACTGCGGGCTCGTCGACGAACCAGCTGCATCGGTCGCCCGCGGCGTCGTTGACCAGTGTGCAGGGCAGGCCTTCTGCCGTGTCGAATATCTGCTTCATGATGTCCTTCTTTCCGCCGCCGGTGGCGACAAAGGCGACACGCACGGCGTGGGTGACGACGGGGAGAGTGAGGGTGATTCGCTTGGGCGGCGGCTTGGGGGAGTCTGCAATGGGCGCGACCCAGGCATCCGTCTCGCGGAGCAAAGCATGACCGGGAAACAGGGAGCACGTGTGGCCGTCGGGTCCGCATCCGAGAAGGAGAAGGTCGAAGATGGGGAGTCGCACCGAGTCGCGGCTGGCGAAGCTGCTGACGAGCGTCTTTTCGTACTGGTCTGCCAGTTCTTGGATGTCGTCGAGGTGCGCCGCGTCGATGGGATGCACCACGGGCTGCTGGTCGGCGGGGAGCTTGTCCAGGAGCTCCGTCTTGACAAGGGCGTGGTTGGAGTCGGCATGGTCGAGGGGCACGGCGCGTTCATCGGCATAGAAGATTTCCCATCTGGAAAAGTCGATTTTGTCCTGGGGACCTTGCGACGGGGCCAGGAGTGCCTGGGCCAGCGTCTTGGGCAACGAACCGCCCGAGACGGCCACCTTGAAGACGTTGTGCCTCTCGAAGCCCGCGTTTTGGCTCTGCACAATGTACGCGCGCAGGGCGGGCGCTAAGGCGCTGCTGGTGGGGAAGGCGTAGAGATTTGGTTGCGACTTGACCATCGTGACGAGTGTGGGCGGAGAAGACGTTTTGTGCACCTCCTCTTCTTGTTCTTCTTCTTGCTCCTAATCCGGTGTGCCTTAGAGGAGGAGAGGTCGCCTAGGATAGTGCGCGTTGCAGTCGAGTCAGGTCTCAGCTCTGCAGCGGTCGTGCAGCGGACGTGCAGCGGCTGTACAGCGGTTCTGCAGCAGGGCGGCAACGGCGGTGGTGACGAGGATGGGAGAGATGAGGTACGGTGGGCAAATTTTGAAGAGGAAAAGCGGTGTTGGCGATGGACATGTCGACGACGCGGCTGCGCGATAGCGGGGTCAATCCGGCGGGGATCCACAGAGGGGAGATGGGCGGCAGATGGGCGAGATAAGAGCGGAAAGGTTGCACCACCATGACGTCTTGGCGTACGCATCTGGCAGCCTGGCGCTCGCAGTACGCGAATACGCGAATACGCGCGCAGACTACCAGTCACCAGTCAGGTCCTCGCGATCCGCCCGCCGTTGATGAGGCAACGAGGCTAGCACGCAGACCCGCGGTGCAGTCAGTCGGCAGGTCGAGGCTCTCATCATCCTGCCGCGTATTGCAGCATGTGCATGGGAGCGGCTGATGGGTGCGGGCATACATCAAGCACATGGGTAAAGTAAGTGCTTAGGTAGGTAGGTACGGACGTAATAAATATTGTATGTAAATACCGACTAGATTAAGTACCTACCTAGACACCGGGTCACTCCCTCCATGCAACTCTTCGCATGGAAACGTCAAGCTTCTATCACATGCACGCCGCACAGCGCGGATGACGTCATGTATCAGGCTGGAGCGGCAAGGCAGGAGTATTTTTCAAGGCCCAATCTCATCTCAATTATTCCTGTGCCTGCAACCCCGCCATCAGCTTACCATCAGCTGGCCGTCAACTGGCCACCTAGCCCGCGCTGCCGGGGCTGGCGGGATATGGGCAGGTGCGGGAAGGGGGGTGGCAGGTGCGGGAAGGTGATGGCAGGTGATGGCAGGTCCTCACAGGGCAGGTGAGGGCAGGTGAGGGCAGGTGAGGGCAGGTGCATCTCCCACAAATCAGTCTGTGCGCCGCCGCACATCTCCACAGCAGAGCCCTTGGATGATTTTACACATCGATGTACGTTGTCCTCACAGGGAAGACCGAGCGAATCAACCATGGCCTCTAAAATTGCAATAATACAGCACAAGATCCAGAGGTACAGAGTATAGCCTCATATCCCCTTGGTGCCCAGAAGGCTACAATCGCGTACCAACCCACTTATCTGTCCAATGACAATGCTCCATAAAAAGTACATTATGCACACACTAATTTACAGGGCAGTAAAGGTACTGCGCTATAAAGCGCTATATAGCATACCTATTGAAAATCGCTTAAAAGCAAGTATTATAAAGTAGCCTAAATTTATTTAATAAGCTACTGATAAAAAGGGGGGGTACGCGGGTGTAGCCTTCTGGGCACCAAGGGGATTGGAACAAGCCTCGAATCGTTTTTGCTGTGCGACCCCACCTCCTCTTTTTTTTTTTTTTCTTGCCTTTCCACGTCGACCTTCCAGATCCCTGGACGACCCTGGATTTTTTGCCACTGGACCCTGAATCGCGGCCAAAAAACCCCTCATCCTCGTGAGAAGTGATACATCGCTTTCTCTCCGCCTCATTTGCCGTTGCAGCCCCCGTGCGATCGAACCACACACACCTGTCGGGTCGAAATCCTTCCGTGGTCCCGTCCAACTCGGACCCGCCACCTTCCCGTGCGTGCTCAAGGACGGCGTACATACACAGATATTAGATGATATAAGCTTGACTGCATGTGCCATGGTGAGATGAACCCTTTTCTCCGCACAATAGGCAATTCTGTTCTTGTTCTGCTCCGCTAAACCCCGCATACGCTGATGCCTGTTCTTTGTTCAGATCGCTTAACCAAGCACCGCGTCTCTCCTCTTTTGCTTCGCCCTTTGTTGGCAGGAACCTTTGCCCCTCGGAACCTGGCCGTTGTTCAGCAATTGAGCGCCAGCGCCTCCTGACGTGCTATTTAGTCGCGGATCGTTCTCTGCTGTCATCCTGGGAATCTATCCACCATTTATCGTATCCCATCAGCCAGCAAGCGTCGCGGTCCTCGATCCCTTCTCGACCCTGTATCGCCATCTCGCTGCAGCCTTCTATCATTCGGCACCACGCTTTCCATGTCTCGAATTTTATAACAATCATGGACGGCGTCGTTGATCTTCGAGAACAGCTGCTCGATAGCCGTCTCCAGCTAACCGAGGGCCTCGACGGCCAACCGTACGACCTGATCCTATATCTTCAGCGGGCTGTCGTGTATTCAAATCTTGGCTATCCCGACTTGGCCGCCGGGGACGCCTACAAGGCGCTGCTTTTGACGGATGAGGTCAGCAATGAAGGGTTCGAGTACCATGAGAATGCCATGGAGAGCCTGATTATGCACACTAGAGTCCCGATACCCGAAGTCATGCTTCACGGAGACCTCCCGGAAGAGTGGTCGCCCGATGTCATAGAGAGTCTAGGTGACGGCGAAGAAGCTGCGCGCCGCCTAGCAGGTCTCGCGTCGATCAGAGCCTATCAGATTCTCTCCTTAAGCCTACTACTATGCGGGTGCCTAAAGAGTGCACATAGCTTCTGCGAACGTGGACTCAGACTGGCCCCGAAGAACAAGGAGCTACTCGACACCAGGACCAACATTACCACTGTTGCGCGGCGTCGTCTCCGCCGGCATGACTTCGACGTCGACGACTTGCCTGATTTTGGCCTTGTACGTCGAGAAGTGTATCCATGGAACGACCACGAGCCAGACCGATTTGCCCAAGAATCCTTGAATGCCATGAATGCCGATCTCAAGGAAATGGCGCCAAAATGCGCGGTCCAGGTCGCAACGCTGCCCATTCTCTTGGAAGGGGCCAGCAACACGGACCAGTACGATATCATCCCGACGTGCAAACAGCTTGGCGTTTTCGCCGTCGAGGACATTGAGCCAGGAGAGGCCGTCCTGCGAGAGTACTCCCTCCTCACGGCCAACAATCGCCTAAAGGATCCCGTTTGCGACGCCTGTGGCTCTGAGCTCCCGCCGCTGGGCAGCGAGAACCCGGCAGTCAGCTGCGACGAATGCCATGACACCGTCTTTTGCGGCCAATACTGTCACGACATGGCGCAAGAGCGCTACCATCCGTCTGTGTGCGACAAGGACGTAGACGCCATCGCCAAGGACTCGGAAGCATCCGAGGCCGATGAAACGCTGTATCTCATCCTGCTGTCCCGTGTCTTGGCTTTGGCCGCCCATCAGGAGATGCACCCCCTGGACGTGCGCGAAGTCAGGTTTATATGGGGGGATTTTGTCCCGACAGCAACAAACGACATCGACATCTCGCCCAAAGCAGGACCACCCCCCGAGTGGACCCTGCCGTTTTCCTTCAAGTACAACATCGAGACACCGCTCCATATTCTGGAGAAGATGGACATTGACATCTACACATGCCTGTCGCAGTACGATTTCTGGGTGTTGAACACACTCTATGCCAAGTTCCGCGGCACCGCGTCCGCCCGGAAGAACCCGCGGGACGGCCGTCCGGATGTCGCGGCGGTTCATCCATACTGGTGCTTGGCCAACCACGACTGCGATCCCAACGTCACCTGGGACTGGGCCGGCCGCATGGTGCTGTGGGCTCGCAAAGAGCGTGTCGTGGGCGGCCGTGCGGGCGGCATCAAAAAGGGCGAGGAGATCCTGAACCATTACTGCGACGTCTCCCTGCCGGTGCAGCAACGACGGGAGTGGGCTCGAGGCAGTCTGGGCGGGTGGTGCATGTGCAGGCGTTGCAGGGATGAAGAAGCCCAGGCCTCGGCCGATCAGGCGGCTCAAGAGGCACGATGAGCGAAAGGGGATCTAGGTACCATGCAAGCGGGGGATGTATTTCCAATGTCTTCAGAGTAGATGTGGTCCGAGTTTGGTTTTATTCACGGGCTCAAGACCGGTCCGGCGAATCTACCTAGGTATAGCACTTTTAAACAACGTCTTTGGTTCCCAGGCGAGATGCCCTTTGCACCGACGTACGTGACGCGTAGCCATCACGTCCCCACGCCCCTGCAACACCCTAGGTGTCACTCGAGGCAAATAAATGCGAGCATTCTACGCCAAAAACAAGGGGCGATTCGACGCGCCGCTACACGGGCATGGCACGTTGAAAAAA
>SRPV01000252.1:0-26177 GCA_018360135.1 Claviceps sorghi | reverse complement strand
AATTATTAAGATATATACTTTATAAGCTTATTACCTTATATATTCTGCCTTTATACTTAGCTTATTAGTCTTAACTATTATAAGCTTATTACTTTAGCTTTTTTACCTAACTTCTATACTCCTATCTTTATACTATAAGAGAATATAGCTATTAAAGATAAGGGGTTCTTTAAACGTTAGCTTTTACTTTAGTTTTATAGTAAATTTAGTATTTTTTAACTTAGCTTTTTCTTTTTTAAAAAATATAGTATTACTAAGGCTAAGGGTGTTATTAATTTGTATTCTAATAATACTAAAATCTAGGTTCTTATTTAAAGTAATTAATAAGCATAGGTTATAGCTAAAGGTTGTTATTATAAGCTTTTCTTAATAATACTTTATATAGATTGCTTACTAGTAGGTGCCTACCTTAGCTATTCTATAAAGCAGCTTAATTCCTTTTATAATTATATTAGTGGGATATAAATAAGTAATTTATTAAGGTAACTTTAAAAGTTTATAAAGCTATTAAGTATTACTATAATATAAGTCTTATTATTTATAGCTAGTAACTTATAGAAGCTATATTAACTACCTTTCTTACACTATACCCTTATATTAAATTATAATAGCAGCTTATAGGTTAGGAAAGTATCCAGCCTATTCCTTATATATAACGCATTATAAAGTTGCTGCTTTATAAGGCATTTATAGGCTTTATTAATAGCCTTATAAAGAATTACAGCCCTTTAGGTTATTAAGAGGCTTAAGGCTAATCCTATTATTATCTATAGATATATTCTAAATACTAATAGGGTTAGCATAAGACTATTAGGTTTAGCAGAGTTATTAATAGCTTTAATAGCTATTTATAACCTTTAGCTTAGTGTAAGAAGGTTATTAAACTTAGCCTTAATAATATTATATACCCTTTTTAATAGAGCGTAATAGCGTTTAACCTTCCCTACACTATTATAGGCTTTAATAAGGACTTTGCTTATATTAATAGCTATTAACTATGCTAAGTAGTGGAATTCTATAAAAGCAAATGCTTTTTTAATATTATAGATTATTTCGTTTAAAGGCCTTAAATATATATTAATTTAATATTCTTTTAGGGCATTTTAAATATTATATACCTTTTACTTCTTTAAATTAAGGAAATATATAGCTTAAAATAAGGTTATAGCATTAATAATATATAAAATAGGTTTATTATTAATTTAAAGGATATTAATAATAACTTTATAGTTAAATTTATAGTTCTCTTTTAATATAAACTTAAATTTACTAAGGGATTTACTATAAAGTTAATATTAGTAGTATTTATAGGTTAGTTTTTTAATAATTTCTATAGTTATATCTTTACTAGCTTATTATAGTAGCTAGCTTAATTATATAACAAAAGGGTGACTAAAGCAGCAGTAAAGTTAATAAATTTCTTATTTTAAAAGGTAAAAAACCTTAGCTTTATTAGCTTATAAAGTCCACTAAGGATATCCCTATTTACAAATAATTAAGACTTTTATTAATCCTTAAATTAATATATTTTTAATATTATTAAGCTTTACTTTTATCCTATCTATATCTATAATATAATACAGAAATAGTGTTAATAAGCTAAGAATATAAAAATTAATAGTGCTAAAAACTATTAGCACTTAAAGAATACCTAAGGATTTTGCTAATCTTACACTAAAATTAATAGTATATTAATTTATAGCTTTAATCTTTAAGTAAAGCATTAACTTTATTAGTGCCTTTGCTTAGTTAAGTCTAGTAGTTAAAATGCCTATAGCATTAGTATTAGGTATAATTCCCTAAAATACCTTATTACTATATCTTTCTTCTAATATAAAGTATTAAGGGTTAGAGTTATTAGTATAGTTATAGGGGTTATCTCTTAATAAAATATATTTAAAAGCGTTATTCTTAAGTATCTTTAAGAGTTAAAATCCTTTAAAAGTTAGGGTTTATAGTATATTTATTAGTAGCTTTAAAGCTAGCTTTATATCTATAATAAGGGTTATAGTAAAAAATTATATAAAGGTTAGCTTTAAAGGGTCTTATTACTCTTTTTCTATAGTAAAGAAAGTATTAATAGCTTACTAAGCTAAGTAGTCCCTCTTATTATTTTCTTTTAGTTCTTTATTACTATATTCCTTTAAAATACCCTTAAAAGCTTATAAAAAGGTATTATAGCTGCCTTTTATAAGTAGCGTCTTATAGTTCTTACTCTTTTACTACTTCTCCTTTACCTTTTGCTACTTATACTTAAGGTAGTTAATTAATTAGTAGCCTTATTTATTATAAATAAAGCACTTATAGGGAAAATATAACTTTCCTTACTTTTATATAAAAAAATAGAACTTATTTACTTAGCTATAGTAGTAGTCTATAAAGTAAGCCTTATTATAGTTGCTTAAATTACCTATTTCTATAATTTATTACTATAAGCTAATAGTCTTATTAACCCTTAAGTATTTCCTAAAGTCTTTAAGTACTCCTTTAAAGGTTAATATATAAATAAAGAGTGCTAATTTATACTTAGGAATGCTATTAATAGCTATAATTAGCTAACTTTAAAGCTTTATATTAACTATATTTAGTAGGAAAAGGCTATAGTAGATTTTCTTAAATTTAATAATAAAAAGCTTAAGGCACTATAACTTAGTCTTATTAAGGTTATTAGTAATAATTTTACTAAAAGTAAGTTTATTTTATTTAATTTAATAGAATTACTAATTACTTTCTATTTTAAAGTAATTCTTTATATAAGTTATAAGCTTATAAAATAGTAAAAATCCACTTAAAAGTGTATTAAAGTAGAAGGTAAAGGCATCTTTTATAAGTATTATTAGGAAAGCTTAAGGCTAAACCTTTTATAGAATATTACTTCTTATATATATATTAGTAAAGATATTAACCTTTAAGGTAATAAAGTTATATATTTTACTACTATATTTATCTTCCTTAATATATCCCTTAATAAGGTCTCTTAAAATTTAGTGGATTTACTTATTTATAAGGTTATTAAGAGCGGATATTTATAAGTTTCTTTATAAGTCTTATCTCTCTTATTAGTTATTAAGGTATTAACTTTATTAGCTTTTAATAGGTTCTAGCTATCCTTTAGGTTATTTAGAATAGTATACCTAACTCTATAGTTTAAGAAGTCTTTAAAAGCTTTCTTATAGTAAAAGGAAAGCTAAAGGGACTTTTTTAGCTTATAAAGTATAAAAAGGGAGCTCTTATATATATTATATAGCTATATAAAGTTCTTATATATTTTATAAGCTAATAGAAGGGTTTTATATACTTTACTCCCTTAAAGGGGGATTTTATGTGTTTTATATAGGGGAAAATAGTAAGTTAGGGAACCTTTAGTTAATTTCCTTATTAATAAGCTCTTTTAACTTAAAAAGGGACTTAGCAACCTTAGCTTATATACCTTTACTAAGCTTAATTCCTTAATCTTAAAGAATATCTCTTAAAGCTCTTTAAATTAAAGCACTAATTCTTTTAAAGTTAGGGAATTCCTAATGTTTAAAATCCTCTTAAAAGTTATAGATTATCTGCTTAAGGCTTTAGTTCTTATTATAATATAGCTAAATATAGTATATAAATATATTATTAAGCTTAATAAGAGGAGTAGTATAAAGGTTAGCTAGGTTATCTTAAGTATACTCTTAGTTAGGTAAAATTATATTATAGAAGCTTTTAATAATACTAAGTATAGCTTTAAAATATAAGTGTTTTAATCTTACTATTAAGCTAAAATTAAGGTTTTTTTGCTTTTATAATATCCTTTAAAGAGGGTTTTCCTCTTATAGTTATATTATAGTGTTACATTTATTAACTAGCTTAGTTAAGAGAAAAACTTAGTTTTTACTTTAAGAGCTAGGAAGTAAGAAATTAAGGGTTTTTATTATAATAAATAATAAAGATAGAGGTCTTTTTATATAATAATTAGCAGTAGCGTTTAAGTTTATAAAAGTTATTATTATAAAAAGGGTCCTTTTCTCTTATTAATAAAAAATAGTTATATAAGCGAAACCTAACCTTAAAAGATCTTTTAGAAAGTATAAAAATTCCTTACTTATAGTATAGTAGTAGAACCTAACTTTATAAAAGGTCTTTTAGAAGCTATCTCTTTAAATAACCTTATAAATCTATAGTTTTATAACTACTAATTAGTATTACTTTAGCTAGTATTATATATAATAAAAAGGGGTAATAGAAAAGGGTCTAATTTAGCTTATTTATAAAGGTTCTAAGCTAGCTTAAAAGGTTAGAAAAGGTAGGAAAAGTAGTAGTGTTATTAGCCTACTTTTCCCCTTAAGTGCAGCCCTATATTTATAGGGATGCACCTAATAAGAGCGCTACTCTCGCTCCTATTAATCCGCCTAGGCTGTGCCGAGGTTCTCCCATAAGGGGCAATTCCAACACTTATATTAATAGCTATTAACTATACTAAGTAATAGAATTCTATAGAAGTAAATACTTTTTTAGTATTATAAATTATTTAGTTTAAAGGCTTAAGATATATATTAATCTAATATTCTTTTAAGGTATTTTAAACATTATATACCTTTTACTTCTTTAAATTAAGGAAATATATAGCTTAAAATAAGGTTATAGTATTAATAATATATAAAATAGGTTTATTATTAATTTAAAGGATATTAATAATAACTTTATAGTTAAATTTACAGTCCTTTTTTAATATAAATTTAAACCTACTAAGGGATTTACTATAAAGTTAATACTAATAGTATTTATAGGTAAGTTTCTTAATAATTCCTATAGTTATATCTTTATTGGCTTATTATAGTAGTTAGCTTAGTTATATAATAAAAGGGTAACTAAAATAGTAGTAAAGTTAATAAATTTCTTATTTTAAAAGGTAAAAAACCTTAGCTTTATTAGCTTATAAAGTTTACTAAGGATGTCCCTATTTATAGATAATTAGGACTTTTATTAATCCTTAAATTAATATGTTTTTTATATTATTAAGCTTTACTTTTATTCTATTTATATCTATAATATAATATAAAAACAGTATTAGTAAGCTAAGAATATAAAAATTAATAGTATTAAAAACTATTAGTATTTAAAGGATCTCTAAGAATTTTACTAATTCTATACTAAAGTTAATAGTGTATTAATCTATAGCTTTAATTTTTAAGTAAGGCATTAACTTTATTAATACCTTTACTTAGTTAAGACTAATAGTTAAAATACTTATAGCATTAGTATTAAGTATAATTCCTTAAAACACCTTATTACTATATCTTTCTTCTAATATAAAGCACTAGGGGTTAGAGTTATTAGTATAGTTATAGGGGTTATCTCTTAATAAAGTATATTTAAAAGCATTATTTTTAAGTATCTTTAAAAGTTAAAATCCTTTAAAATTTAAGGTTTATAGTATATATATTTATAGCTTTAAAGCTAGCTTTATATTTATAATAAAGGTTATAGTAAAAAATTATATAAAGGTTAACTTTAGAGGGTTTTATTACTCTTTTTCTATAGTAAAGAAGGTATTAATAGCTTACTAAGCTAAATAGTCTCCCTTATTATCTTCTTTTAGTTCTTTATTATTATATTCCTTTAAAATACCTTTAAAAACTTATAGAAAGGTATTATAGCTACCTTTTATAAGTAATATCTTATAATTCTTACTTTTCTATTACTTCTTCTTTACCTTTTACTACTTATACTTAAGGTAGTTAGTTAACTAATAGCCTTATTTACTATATATAAAGCACTTATAAAAAAAATATAACTTTCTTTACTTTTATATAAAAAAATAAGACTTATTTACTTAGCTATAGTAGTAGTTTATAAAGTAAGCCTTATTATAGTTACTTAAATTACTTATTTCTATAATTTATTACTATAAGCTAATAGTCTTATTAACTTTTAAGTATTTTTTAAGGTCTTTAAGCACTCCTTTAAAGATTAGTATATAGATAAAAAGTGCTAATTTATACTTAAAAATGCTACTAATAGCTATAATTAGCTAACTTTAAAGCTTTATATTAACTATATTTAATAAAAAAAGGCTATAGTAAATTTTTTTAAGTTTAATAATAAGAAGCTTAAGGTACTATAACTTAGTCTTATTAAGGTTATTAATAATAATTTTACTAAAAGTAAGTCTATTTTATTTAATTTAGTAAAATTACTAATTACTTTTTATTTTAAAGTAGTTCTTTATATAAGTTATAAGCTTATAAAATAGTAGAAATTTACTTAAGAGTATATTAAGGTAAAAAGTAAGGGTATCTTTTATAAGTATTATTAGGAAAGCTTAAGGCTAAACCTCTTATAGAATATTACTTCTTATATATATATTAGTAAAGATATTAACCTTTAAAGTAAGGAAGTTATATATCTTACTACTATATTTATCTTTCTTAATATATCCCTTAGTAAAGTCTCTTAAAATTTAGTAAATTTACTTATTTATAAAGTTATTAAAAGTAAGTATTTATTAGTTTCCTTATAGGTTTTATCTCTTTTATTAGTTATTAAGGTATTAACTTTATTAGCTCTTAATAGATTCTAGCTATCCTTTAAATTATTTAGAATAGTATACTTAACTTTTTAGTTTAAAAGGTTTTTAAAAGCTTTCTTTTTATAAAAGGAAAGCTAAAGGGGCTCTTTTAGCTTAAGGAGTGTAAAAAGGAAGCTCTTATATATATTATATAGCTATATAAGGTTTTTATATATTTTATAAGCTAATAGGAGAGTTTTATATACTTTATTCTTTTAAAGGGGGATTTTATATATTCTATATAAAGGAAAATAGTAAGTTAGGGAACCTTTAGTTAATTTTCTTATTAATAAGCTCTTTTAACTTAAAAAGGGACTTAGTAACCTTAGCTTATATACCTTTACTAAGCTTAATTTCTTAGTTTTAAAAAATATCTTTTAAAGCTCTTTAAATTAAAGTATTAATTCTTTTAAAGTTAAGGAATTTCTAATCTTTAAAATCCTTTTAAAAGTTATAGATTATTTGCTTAAGGCTTTAGTTCTTATTATAGTATAGCTAAATATAGTATATAAATATATTATTAAGCTTAATAAAAGGAGTAATATAAAGGTTAGCTAAGTTATTTTAAGCATACTTTTAATTAAGTAAAATTACATTATAGAAGCTCTTAATAATGCTAGGTATAGTATTAGGATATAGGTATTTTAATTCTATTATTAGGCTAAAATTAAGGTTTTTTTACTTTTATAATATCCTTTAAAGAGAGTCTTCCTTTTATAATTATATTATAATATTATGTTTATTAACTAGATTAATTTAAGGAAAAACTTAGTTTTTACTTTAAGGGCTAAGAAGTAAGAAATTAAGGGTTTTTATTATAATAAATAATAAAGATAGAGGTCTTTTTATATAATAATTAGTAGTAGTATCTTAGTTTATAAAAGTTATTATTATAAGAAGGGTCCTTTTCTCTTATTAATAAAAAATAGTTATATAAGCAAAACCTAACCTTAAAAGGTCTTTTAAAAAGTGTAAAAATTCCTTACTTATAGTATAGTAGTAGAACCTAACCTTATAAGAGGTCTTTTTAGAAGCTATCTCTTTAGATAACCTTATAAATCTATAGTTTTATAACTATTAATTAGTATTAGTTTAGCTAGTATTATATATAATAAAAAAGGGTGATAGAAAAGGGTCTAATTTAGCTTATTTTATAAAGGTTCTAAGCTAGCTTAAAAGGTTAAAAAAGGTAGGAAAAGTGGTGTTATTATTAGCCTACTCTTCCCCCTAAGTGCAGCCCTATATTTATAGGGATGCACCTAATAGAAGCGCTACTCTCGCTCCTATTAATCCGCTAGGCTATGCTAAGGTTCTCCTGTAAGGGGGCAATTCTAATAAGTAGCTTTATATATTTTTATTAATAGTTTTTTTATAAATAATAAAGATCTAAGCTTATAAATTAGCTTTATAATAATCCTTAGTAATAAGAAAAAGAATAATATTAATACTAAATTTAAGCTTTATAGTAATATTATTATATATAGCTTAATAAAAAGTAAGAGAGTTATAAAAAGTGCTTTTATATTAAAGCTATATAGAATAGTATAAGGTGCTAATATTATCTATATAGTAGGCACTATATTAAATATAATTACTAAGAAGTTATAAATTCTATAAATACTAATAATTATTTATATAAATTCTTTTTTGCTATATAAATGCCTTATAAAGTTAGAAATAAAAAAGAAAAAGAGGCTTATAATTAATATTATAGCCCTTTAGCAATTATATAAGCAGTAAGAAATTATAAAAATCTACTAAATTAATAGGGAAGATAATATTACAGACTTAATAATAAAGGTAACGCTAAATAACGCTTTTAAGGGCTTTATTAATATAAATAAGGCTAGAATATCACCTTAGGGAGCCGTTAAACACCCCCGAAGAGATCGACTTATTTGTAGACTAGTTAATAGGCGAGCTCTAATAAATCGCTAGGAAATTAACCCTAAGGAACCCCTAAGGCAGGCCCTATTAGCAGCTATAATAGAATTTAAGAGTTAAGGAGGCAGTTTAAGAGATAAAAAAAGCCTAATATTATTAAAAAGCAACTAAAACTAATATAGATTAGTAAACTACTACTAAGATAGCTAAAACTTAATCCTAAGTAGTTTATAAAAAGTAATACAGTACTTAGAGATACCTTACCTAATTAGTAACTACTAAGTAGCCTATTTTATAGAAATTAAAATAATAGATATATTTTTATAATAGCCTCCCCTTTAATATTTAATAGGTACTAACTTTACTTTAAAGTAAGAGTAATATAACCTTCTAAGTATATTCTTATAATAAAAAAGTAGTAATATTTATAGAATAGTTCTTTCCTTTATCTTATACTTATATTAATAATATATTAAAAATTTTAAAAGCTTACTTTAATACTATTATATTTTTAAACTTAAAAAAATTTAATAAAAATAAAATTTATATAGTTATTAAGTACTTAGCTAGCTAAAAAGCATTTAAACTTAATAAGCTTTTAGTAAGGTTCTTTAAGATATACAGTAAGCTATTTACTTAAATACTAATATACTTACTTAATATCTATTACTAAGTTAGGTATTACTTAGCTTTATTTTAAAAGGTAAAAGTAGTAGTGCTATAAAAACTAAGAAAGTCCTTTTAAAAGCTTTAATAAGCTAAAGCCTAAAAGCTAATATTACTTTTAAGTGTTATAAGTAAGGTTTTAAAAGTAGTAGTAGCAACTTAAATTACCTATATAGCTAAAAAGGGAGGCGCTATCCTTAATATATAAATAGAAAATAAGGTTAATAGGTTAATAAAGGTAGCACTTAGTATCTTTATTAAGGCTATATATATAATATAGTACTATAGTAAAACTATATTACTTCTTTAGCTAAATATTTTTATAGCCTTTAATACTATATACTATTATTAACTTATATATATAATAATCTCCTTAAGCCTTTTTAAGTAAATAGTAGCATAAACCTAAGCTTTTATAGCTATTAAAATAGTATATCTTTACTTTAAAGATAAAGCTACTAATACCTTATTTATTACTATTAAAGTTCTATAAGGTTCCTTTATTTTCCCTATACTATTTCTTTTATATATTACTCCCTTTTATATTAAGTTATAGTTAGTTAATTCTATACTAGTTCTAAGATTCTTAAATAATATAAATATTCTTACTTATAAATATATAGTAAAGGATAACTAAGCCTAATTTAAGTAAATATAAAAGGTTTACTAAAACTAATCTATTAAGTTAAGCTTAAAGTTTTACTTATAAAAAAGTAAACTTATTTACTTCTTTAAATACTACTAACTAATAATAACCTTAGTTTAACTTAAAAATGCTATAATTTAGCCTATATATTTACCTACTTTCTTAGGGTTTAGGTTTATAAAAAGCTTTAATAAAAGGCTTATTAATCTAAAGTTATAGGGAAGCTAATATAGTAATAACTTACCTTTACTATAGTTTTAGTATTAATATAAAAATACCTTATAAAAGATATAAGGATTCTATATATATAGGTTATTTAGAGCTTAGTTATATATAGTATAAAAATACACTATATTTTAATAAGCTATAGAAAAGTTACTAAAGGTATAGCTAAAAAGTTTAAAAAAAAGTAACTTTACTACTTTTAAATAGTTATAAGTATTTATAAAGCTATACCTTAAGCCTTAATAAAAACTAAAGTAGCTATACTACCTATTAACCTTTACCTTAATTTTTAAGTATAATAGTTTTATAAGTAAATTAAGGTAAATAGTATAGTAAAGAAAATTTAAGGCGCTTATATAGTAATTATAATTTAGCTTTAATAAAGATACTACTAATACACTTACTAAAGCCTTAATTTAGCCTCTTATATACCTTTTTAATACTACTTACTCTTATATTTTAATAGACTTAACCTTATTAAAAAGCTAGAATAAAAATAAGTAAATAAATAGCACTAAGAAAGAGCTATAGTATAAGTATATTAGCCTTATTATACCTTTATAGTAGCTAAGTAAGATCCTAACTTTAAAACTATATAGAAGCTTATATACTTATATAGGCTCTTTAATAAATATAAGTTATTTATACTTATATAAATATATATAAAGAAGATTAAGCTTAAATCCTTTTTATATAATTAATATATCCTTAATATAAATTCCCTTATTTACTACTACTAGCTTAATTTTAAGAATTACTAATATATTATTTTAGAATATTTAGAATATAACTACCTATAACTATTTAAACTTAATATACTACTCTTTTAAGACTATAAAAATATTTAAATTATACTTAATATACCTTAAGCTATAAGCTTTCTTAATAAGTAAATACTTAAAACTAATTATATCTCTTACTTTATATTAACTACCTACTTTAAAGAGAAATAAAAGTATAAGGTAAATAAAGTAATAAGAACTAAATAAGACTAATTTAGGGCTAACCTAACCTCTAGCTAAAGCTAAAATATAGCCTTACTTAGCTAAAGTAATTCTATTACTATATTATTACTAAACATTTTATAAACCTAAGGGGTTAGTAACTTAAGCCTATAGTAGGGTATATAAAGAAGCTTAGGTATAATTATAGATTATAGTTATTATTATTACTTATAACTACTATTATTAATTATATTACTACTTATATAAAAAAAGAATAAAAAGAATAGGTATAAAGGGAGTGCTTAAGCTAAACCTATATTAGCCCTTAGCTAATTCTACCCCCCCCCCTTAGGTTTTTTATAGTTACTTAAAGGGGTAGGCCTTATTAGCTACCTTTAAGGCTATTATAATTTACTTTAAGAACCTTAGGCACTCCTTTTTAAAGTATATAGTTAAACTACCTTTATTATTAGCCTAACCCTTTCTTATCCCTTTTTACTTAATTAGATTTTATACTACTTCTTATATATACTATATTTTACTTATATATAAATATAGGGCTACACTTAAGGGGAAAAGTAAGCTAATAATAACACTACTTTTCCTACCTTTTCTAACCTTTTAAGCTAGCTTAAAACCTTTATAAATAAGCTAAATTAGACCCTTTTCTATCACCCTTTTTATTATATATAATACCAGCTAGGCTAATAACTTTAATTATTTTAGCCCCTACTCTTACTTTATAAATAATATAACTTATATATATTTTAGTATTATATATCCCTTACTTAATATTTATTTAGGGATAGAAGAGAATATATAATATAATCTTTTTTTACTTTTTTTCTTCTACTTTTTTAACTTATATAGCTTTATAAAGATCTTATATATTTTATTCTACTATTACTTCTTAAAGGTATTATTAAATATTAATAGTAATAGTAATAGTAAGCTAAGGGCTCTTTAAAATAGTATTAAAGGTATAGATAATAATAGTTAAGGTATAAAGAAAGGTAGTAATAGTAATAAAGTAAGCTCTTCTTAGCTATAAAATAGGCTAAGTATAAGTAAGAGTAATAAAGATAATAGTAATAGTATTAAAAAGAGTATATTATTAGTAAAAAGTAAAGAAAGATAAATAGTAGCTTTTTATATAGTAGCTTTATATATAGTAGCTTTATATACTAGCTTAGTATTAAGCTATACCTATAGCTAAGTAAAAAGATTATAATATATTAGTAGATATATTTAAAATAGTAGTAAAGGAGAAAGCTAATAAGTAAAATAACTTTAATATATTAATATTAAATAAGCTTAAGATAAAAAAGGAGAAGAAAGTTAATAAATAAAGGGATCTTTATATATTAGTATTAATTACTTTATTTAGTAATATACTTAATTAATCTACTTATTAATATACTTTACCTTAAACTAAAGTGTATATAAAATCTAAGTATTAATAAGTATAGTTAGCACTATAAATAGAGTTTATATAAAACTAAATAGCAGCTTATTAGTATATAAATAGGTAGCTACTAAAGTAAAACTAGCTATAAATTATAAAAAAAGTGCTACTATAGCAGCCTTTTAAGTGTTTTTTAATAAATTAAAAAAGCGCTTATTAAAAGCTTTAAACTTTAATATGAAAATAGCTTTTTTCTTATATTTATTATTAAAGTATTAGGTAAGTATATATAGAATTAAAATAGCCTTTTCTTATTAAATAGCTATAACTATCTTATATATAAAGTAGTATAAAGTAGAGTTTCTTATAAGTAAAGATAGGTTATACTTATATTTATATTTTTTTTAATATAAAATATATAGCTGCTTTATAAGCTTAAAATATATAAAAAATAGCTATTAATAGTAGTATATATTAAGTATAATAGATATTAGTAGTTAAGATTAATTAGTAAAACTAATATATATAACTTATTCTTTAAGTCCCTCTTTATTTTATATCTACTTATTAAGTAATATAAGTTAAAAAAGGGAGGGAGATATAAAGAACTATTTATAAAATATATTTTAAAATATAATAAAATTATTAATAGCTTATTAATAATATATATTTAAAAAACCTACTTTATAAGTATAAAAGAATAGTAAGTAAGTGTAAAAAGGGGGGTTAGAAAGGTTTTTTTAAAAAGTAGTAAAAAGATCTTAAAATATAAAGTAAAAAAGGGATAAATAATAAGGAAAATAAGTAAGGTAAAAGATAGTATAAAATTAAGGAAAAGGGTAATATATAATTAATTTATAATAAGGTAAGGAATATAAGCTAATTATATAATAGTTATATAAAGGCTAATTAATAGCTACTAATTTAATAACTAATATTTCTATTTTAGGACTATTTGTTTTTCTTAAATTATATATAGTATAATTATATAATATATCTATACACTTTATAACCTATACTACGCTTATTATTATTATATTATATTAATTATAATATAAATAGTTAGCTGCTAAGAGTGTATAGCTATATATTATATAGTATAGAAGGGGTAGAGAAAGGGGCTATATAATAGATTTAAGCTAGTAGCTTAGATTCTTATTAGAGCTAAATAGGACCTACTTAGGACCTTAAGGGTAAGCTTTACTCTTATATAAGTATATAAGATATATATATAAAGTATATAGATAGGAGCCTTCCTTTTCTCCTTATAGTTAATAATAACTCTATTAACACTAGATCGCAGTCGCTATCTAGGCTAGTCTATAACAAAAATAAATAAATATACTTTTAGTTTTAGTTTTTAGTTTTAGTTATATATAGCAACGTAATAATTGCTACTAATGATTAGGGTGATAATAAGAAGGGAAGATAATAATTATACACACTATCTAGTGGGGAACTACCATACATATGGTGGGTCACGTGTGTGACACTAACTCACAGGCAACAAAGATAGGAAAGTCTCAAACATAGCACCGTCCGAACTCGACTCCTCCACGGCTCCATCGCTGGCTTTCGAATCGGGTTGCTCTGTTTCGTGTTCGTTCACCTAGGAAGAAGGGTATTAGCCAGCAGCGACATAGAAAGCCAAGACTAGATCTCGTGGTACACGGCATATGTTATCTGCAGTCTGCCACACGAGACGAAGAATGACTTCTTTAGTTGAATTTAAGGGTTTAGCGTATTAAGCCAAGGAAGCTGAATGTTAAAAGGGATATTAGTTCCATACGCCCATCCCGAGGTAGAACTCCCTTTTTAATCGGGCGCCGGGATGGCCGGGGACTAAGACGAACGGATGGGGCTGATCTAGCGGTCTGCCTGTGTATGCGAGAGATAAGGCAACATTGAACTTGTGTGAAGTCTGGTACTAGGTACCTACCTAGGTAGGCGTAGATGCCAGGATAGGTACCTACCTACCTAGATAAGGTTCCTAATAGATAGCGCGCATGATCTCAACTTCTAAATCTAACTTTAGGTGCGACGAAGCTGTAAGTTGTGGTAACAAATATTAACAAGACTAGAAGGAATGCATCCTTCCATGCTATCAGCTTGCCGCAGACTAACCCATCTTGCCTCTATTGTGCACTTAGTTAGCGGAGAGACGAGATCCTCCGTGTGTACATACATCTGTACAGGTGATGCAGAGGCTAGGGGAAACCCCAATTTCCTCGGCGCCTCCGCCGTCGATATTGTGGGGAGTGGCTGCATGCATATGGAAGCAGTCACGGGTGAGCATGAGGGGCCTTATGTGCTATGATGCAATTGCTTTAGGCCAAAATGGGATGTCCCGCTGCTTAGACCCGTAGACCTACTTGGTGTTTTCGCTAAGTAGGTCTACGGGTAACATTGAACATGCTGCACCCACCAGATTGTGCAAGGTGGGGCGGACCGTGCTGATGGTGCTTTGGCCAGACCATTTCCCTGTGGGATCGACCCCGACCCCTTGTCGGCACGACACTACAGATTGTCGGCACTGGGTTCGAGTCAGTCAGTAGCTGCAGTTGCTGGCAAAATTCGACGACGCGGATGGTCACATTGGGTGCGCTGGTGAACCGACAGGGTCAAAGAACCAAGGGTGGCGAGCGATTAGGCCCGGACGTTATGCGATGTGCGTTGGGCCCTGTCTTAAGGACAAAAGAGGATGGGGCATGAACAAGGTTGAAATGAAGCCGGATCCTTGCGAATCGCTGTTGGTGCATTATACAAGCAGCATCTTATTAGATATCGCGTTAGCGGTGACGTGATCGAAGACCAATCTTGTGCGCGCGCTGCCCGGCTTGGACCATGAAGTAGACGAATCGTGGCACGTGGACCAGACGCCTGTCGCGACTTCATGCCCGTCTGCCTCGTCTAGAATACATACAGAACTCTTAGAGATAAGGCTCATACGACATGGCTAGAGCCCGCATCCGCTAGTACATATGTATGTATGTACTGCAGTATGTAGGTATGGACGTACATATCTTTGATTGTTGGCGCATACACACAAGTACAATTGCTCCAATCCCAGCCAGCCACGTTTATCCGTCAATCATTCTGGCACGGAAGCCAGCTAAGATAAGGGGCCGCTTCTACCATGGCGCCATTCACGCAACCCTTTTTTCTTAGGATTATCGGCGTCAAGGAGCCTATTTTGAGGCATTGCTGAAGGAGTGAGAATACGATGGCCCGCATGGACACATGGATGAATGGTAAAGCGTGCGCTCCAATCACGCCGGGCTGATGGAGATGCAGGGTCTAAGCGATTGCCCATCGGATGGAGGATTGTGGTCTAGAAGTCGGAGAGCCGATTTTGCCGTGGCTTCGAAATGGGGGGACCTATTTTGCCGTCAACATGAAGTCGGAAGACCCATTTTGCCGTGACCTAGCTCGTGGAAAGTCCAGACGTATCACCTAGGTGCGGATTCTATATAGTTCCCGCCCTGTACCAGCATCCAGGATACAGGTGCTGTCATGGTCAACTCTTGCCCGAGAAATCGGCTTTGAATATTCGCCAGGTTGACGTGGAATAGCCATTTTCCTCCGTCTTTCTTGGAAACATGACCTCACGGCGCCCTCACGCCGACGAAATCGTCGATGCAGACGACACAGCACCGACAAAACTAGCCATCGACGAGAAATCCGATATGCCAAAAAATGGCAATGAAGTCGATACGGTTGTGAACAACCTGGCTGAAAAGCTGGGAGACGATAAGGATGGCATCGCACCAATCGACGACCTTGAGTTCGTCATGGACAAGATCGAAACATTAACCGTGGAACAGTCGAGAGAGATCTTGGAACAATTGCTCAAGGACCATGAGTACGACTACAATTTCGCTGAGGCTGATCGGCGTAAAATCAGGGCCTTACTGGACGGACCACTTGAAACCCAAAGCGTCGAAGAATGGGAGGTCCAGATCAAGACGGAAGCAGCCATCAACAAATTCTACTCTCCATACCCCGAAGTTCGCGCCATCACCACTCCTACCGACGATCCCGATATCCCTTGCGAGACTATCCGGGCTCATTTTCTGGGATACTTTTGGGCCGTTTTGTCACAGTTCATAAATTCCCTCTTCACGTCGCGGTTTCCGTCAATCGGCCTGTCTTCCTCGGTAGTGCAACTTCTTCTCTATCCATGCGGCGTATTTCTTGCTTATGCTCTACCAGACTGGGGCATCAAGATTGGCGGCAAGAGATATTCTCTTAATCCAGGACCATGGACTTACAAGGAACAAATGCTTGCGACCATTATTGTCGACGTTGGAATCGGAACAGCCTATTGCTTCATGAACATACAGACGCAGGCAATATACTACAAAGATGAGTGGCTTACTCCTGCCTACGGAATTCTTCTCTTGCTCTCGACTCAATTAATGGGCTTGGGATTCTCCGGCTTGCTTCGTCGTTTTGTTATTTACCCAGTTGACGCACTATGGCCCAGTATTTTGCCTACGCTGGCCCTCAATAAGGCTCTGTTGCTTCCCGAGAAGAAGGAGACAATCAATGGCTGGAGCATGTCTCGTTACAAGTGTTTCTTCCTCTTCTTCGCCATCGTGGCTGTTTACTTTTGGATTCCTGGCTTTCTTTTTCCCGCGCTGAGTACGTTTGCCTGGATGACGTGGATTGCGCCAAACAACTTCAACCTCAACATCATTACCGGCTCCCAGGGCGGTCTGGGATTCAATCCCATACCAACCTTTGATTGGAATTATCTCTCGACCTACACGGCGCCACTTGCTTATCCCTTCTTCGTCACCGTGCAACAATATATTGGCGCTGTCATGGGCGGCTTGATGATCATCGCATTTTACTATTCCAACGTAAAGTGGACGGCCTATCTTCCCATCAACTCTTCGGGCATCTTTGATAATACTGGCAGTCCGTACAATATTACAAAGATCATCAAACCCGGTAGCGGTCTCATGAGTGACGACGCTTATAAAGCATATTCTCCAGCGTTTTATAGCGCCGGAAATCTTGTGCTCTATGGTGCCTTCTTTGCCATGTATCCTCTCACGATGGTGTTTGTCATATTTGACATGTGGCGTCCCATTGCTAGAGCCTACCGATCAATAAGCTCTGATTTCGTTGCATGGATCAAATCAGTCTTCACTGGTGTGAAGCGCGCCGTTGTCTCACTGTCGAGGGGCAATGTACGTGAGGCGTGGCAGCATCTACTATTGATTGATGGCGGCTCCTCAATATACGACGGCTTTGACGACCCTCTTACGAACTTGATGCGCCAGTACCCCGAGGTTCCAGATTGGTGGTTCTTCAGCATCGCTATTGTCGCATTTATCTTTGCCATCATCATCATTAAGGTATGGCCTCAGCTCGACACGCCTGTTTGGACCATCTTTTTCGTTGTTGGTCTCAATCTAGTATTCTTGGTTCCCATGACATACTTGTACGCCATCTCAGGAACCACTATAGGGTTGAACGTAGTGACCGAGTTGATTGTCGGCTACGCCCTTCCTGGACACCCCGAAGCGCTCATGTTTGTCAAAGCATATGGATACAACATCAATGGCCAGGCGGACAACTATATATCCGACCAAAAGATGGGATTCTACGCCAAAGTTCCACCACGAGCCATGTATCGCGGTCAGGTGACGAGTGCCATCATCACAGCCTTGGTTTGCTACGGAGTCGTTCAATTCGTTGACAACGAAATACCGGGCATCTGTACTCCGACCCAAAAATCTCACTTTACCTGCGCAGCTGGATCAAAGGTGTTCTTTGCTTCATCTGTGGTTTGGGTATGATTCTCTCATCCTCTCCTAGAAGCCGGCCTATTGCCTGGCCATTCGATGCTAACAATTTCTGTAGGGCGCTATCGGTCCCAAGCGCATCTTCGGCCAAATGTATCCCGCGTTACAGTATTGCTTCTTGCTTGGATTCCTACTCGCCGTAGTATGGATAGTTGTGAAGCGTTTCGGTTCCCGCGTGCAAAAAGCGTCCGAGGCTGTATTGCCCGCTGCAATCTTTAAGCCTCTTGATAAGGTGGTATTTACGCCTATATCCTGTCTGAAGCACGTCCATCCCTCGCTGATCATGACTGGCATGCTGTCATGGGCACCCACGAATCTCAGCTACTACACGGGCGGCTTGTATGTATCATCTTTCTTTATGTATTACCTCAAGAGGTACAAGACAACTTGGTGGGAGAAGTACAATTACGTGCTCTCAGCAGCTCTTACCGGTGGAGTTGCTTTTTCGGCCATCATCATCTTCTTTGCGGTCCAATATCATCCGGTTGAATTGGACTGGTGGGGGGTCAACATCCAATCCTCAACGATTGACGGAGGAGCCGGCCAACAGGCGCTGTTGGACCTGCCAGCAGAAGGTTTCTTCGGACCTGCCACGTGGTTTTAAATTGGTCGGATAGTTTGTGCTTGGGACACAGTCCGAATATGAAGGTCCACTTCCTGCTGAACGACCCGTCATTATTTATAATAATTTACAATTACATTCTGCTTGAATTTCGAGCTTGCTCCAGATGGCTACATGCCCATGATTAGTCCATGCAGTCAAGGGCGTATTCCAGGAAGTGTACAATATTCTCTCAAGTCCGGATTCACACTTTTATTTACGCACGTTATGTTCATTTGATGTGGGCTGTTGTTAAGGCTCTGATATACAGACATGCATATGTAGCAGATCTTGGCGACAGGATAGGATAGTCATACCAGAACGCCTCCGCTTCGCAAAGTGACGACGACTTTTCTTCGTCCTTCATCAACGTCCTGGCGGCTCTCCAGCGAGGCTTTGTCAGAGATCAATTTCTGAACAGGATGACTTTGTAATAGGGCAGACCGTCTGCCAGATTTGTTCTCTGGCCACACGACCTGACCGAATGACAGCTCCTCCATGCATCAGAACTTGTTTCGGCCCAGGCGCCCTCATCGCGACGCATCATGCGCGCAAATCCATACAAACTCGATCCTGCATTGGGCGTTCTTTCTCTTACCCAGCCAGGAAAGCAACCCAATCCGCCGCCGGTTGAATAGTGCATTTAATGCCAAAGCGGACGTGCCCGGCATCCTTTCACACCGCTGTGGCGTCGGCGTCCCCTTGCCTTGACTCGCCGGACCAGACCACTCGAGTCGAAGCCGGTCTGGTGACCCAGTGGCCAGCGCTACCCCGCATTATAGCTCCCCCTTCCCTTCTTACCCCAGGTTATTCAGCCAGATTTGCCCCAGCAGACTGGACATCTGGAGTAGTCTCCACACCCTGACCATCCTGCGATCATTGATGCCGCCAGACCAGACTTGGTGCTTCTATATTGACCACGGCTGGCGCCGGGCGCTGTGTCTTGAACTTGAAGAGTCCAGGTCAGGCCCAGTACTCGATCCGCCAATAGAAACCATTTTGATTCCCAGCCACCCGTCCATGCTTCTTGGCCAGCGAAAGAGGTGGCATCGGCTATGTACTTGCTTTTCGGCCGGCATGAGGCCGAGACGTGGGACGTGGACGTGATTTTCGCTTGCAGCGACGCGAGTGGCGTCTTGGCCCGGGGTTCCGGTGCCTTCTTTGCGTCTGAAACAGGCTGAGTCTTACTCGGCATCCGGCTCAAAGACGATGAGCCTGCCGCAGTAGGCAATGCGTCCTGCTAGTCGGCCGCATACGCACTAGCTTGGCATATGCGCACCTATCATGGCCCTTGTTAAGGCCAGATACATGCAATTTTGCCTCTCGTGTCACGCGCACACCCTTGACCCTATTTGGTCCTTCAGATCGCGGCACAAAACCACGACACTGGCGCAAACTTGCCGGCATGACGCGTGGTATAACAACCCCACGGTCGCCCCCATATTCTCGGCCTGGCTACTTGCGCCGTTGCAAGCCTTGCATGCCAATCCAGAGACTGTCGACTCTCGAGCCCAAGCAAAATGTCTTCCGGAGTCATGGAAACCAAAGAAGAGGGCACTGTGCACGTCCAGCACTCCGAGGTCATGAATGATGCCTTTGATGGCGAGAATCGAGAACATGAGCTCGGTGTGTGGGCGGCTGTGAAAAGCCATCCTTGGGCCTGTTTCTGGGCATTCACCATGTGCTTTACCATTGTGAGTCCAACGGTCCCTGTGTATCGGCATGATGGAAACCTGTTGTTATTTCTGCAAGGAAAAAAAAAACTGACCAATGAGAGTAGGTGATGGAATCTTTCGACATGTTCCTCAACGGTAACTTTGTCGCACAAGCCGCCTTTCAGAAACACTTTGGCACGTTTATCGAAGGCTCAGGCTGGACTATTGAAACCAAATGGCAGAGTGCCCTCTTCCAAGCTGGACAGTGCGGCGCATTTGTCGGTGTCTTCCTCGCTGGGCCCGTCACCGCCCGTCTTGGATACCGCTGGACGACCATTTTGGCTCTGATTCTCATGAACGCCACTATCTTCGTGTCCTTCTTTGTGAGTTCTGCTCTCTCAACTTTTGGGTCTTTTGTCTAACAGCATGACAGGCTGATTCACTCGGTCTTCTCGTGGCTGGCCAATTCTTGGAGGGCATCCCATGGGGCTTCTTCATCGCAAACGCCCCAGCTTATGCTAGCGAGATCGTCCCTCTCCCCCTTCGAGGCGCCTGCACAGCCACTCTGCAGATGAGTTGGTCTATCGGTGGCATCATCGTCGCCGCCGCCACACTTGGTTACAACTCTCGCGTTGACGAGTGGGCTTGGAGGGCCCCTCTGGCTTTGCAGTGGATTTTCCCCGTAGGTCTCGTCATCGTTCCAGGAGTCTTCTCATCGTAAGCTAATTCTCCAAGACACCACTTTTGGTCCTGGTCTTCCTCGCGCCAGAGTCGCCATGGTGGCTTATCCGTCGAGGCCGTAAAGAGGAAGCCCTTCGCTCCATCGAACGACTCGGGTCAAAATCTAAGCAGCATGCACAGCAGGCGCTCGCCATGATGGAACGAACTGTTGAGATTGAAACTCAGGCAGGCGGTGCGCCTTCCCTGCTCGACTTATTCAAGGGAGTCGATCTTCGAAGAACCATTATCACTTGCTTGGTCTACGCTTCGCAGAATTTTGCTGGCAATTTGATAGCCAACCAAGCTACCTTCTTCTTTGAACGTTAGTCACCACATCCGAGTCATATCAAGCAAAGCCATGGCCCCGTCGCTAACTTTCACATTAGAAGCTGGAATCTCGCATGATCGTGCATTCGATCTGAATCTCATTAATTCATGCCTTGGACTAATTGCCAATGTGGGGTCTTGGTTCCTGACTGCTTGGTTTGGTCGTCGAACAATCTACCTCTGGGGCACTGTCGTCAATATTATTTTTCTCTTCCTTCTTGGAATTGTCGCCTCGATACCTCAGAACTCAGCCACCAACTATGCCCAGGCTATTTTGGGCATTTTCATCTCGTTTGTATACTCAGGCGCCCTGGGACCCATTTCCTACACAATTATATCGGAAACGTCGTCGGTCCGCCTTCGCGCTTTGAGCACCGGTGTTGGCCGAGCTGCCTACTATGTCGCCGAGATTCCAATGATATTTCTGGCATCGCAGCTGCTAAATCCCACGGGGTGGAACCTTGCAGGTAAATGCGGTTATGTCTGGGGCGGAACAGCTTGCGTCTGCTGGATCATGGCCTACTTCTTCCTCCCTGAGCTGAAGGATCGCACCTACCGTGAAAGCGATATTCTGTTTAACCGCGGTATTCCTGCTAGGGATTTCAAGAAGACTATCATAGATATCAGGGACAACGAATAAGGCAGGGGAGCCATTACAGAGGGTGTTCATTTTTGTGGTGTTCGTAGGAGCTTATACCAAAAGGAAGAGGCGTGGGACCTGTATCTAATGAAGTTATCTTAGGAAAGCAAGCACTGTATATATTTTAACTGTTGTACAATAATAACCCTTCGATCTTTTCGCGAATTTGAGGCAATGGTACCTATGGCATGTTCAGAGCTGCTTCGGAAGCACATCCATCCTACTCTATTTCCGGCACTTGTGCCTTGGTGCGATATGAATCATATCCTGATATGGCTGTTCAGCGAATTGATACGCCCCGTCGACATGACAAAGCCTTTTTAACCAGATTCTGGTACAATGCATGTATCAAAATTCTATCAATTCTTTATTAGAAATTCTTTATTCTTGCTGGCTGCAGCGCAAGCGACGTGTTTTAAGTTATTGTTTAGGAAGAAAAACAAATCGAAGCATAAAGGTTGAAATTTCATCATTACCTATTGGTCACAATTTATTTAGATAGTCGGAAGACAATAGGCAATGGCGGACTCACGTGAATTGGAGGGGGGCTTGTATTTACAACTAACGTTGCAATGGAGACATGATCAATTCTGTACAGATTGGAAAGGGTTGGTTGAAGCATCAGTTTTAGGGCGCTGATACCATTCTTATTCTATCTGGTCCTGCACAAAGGCTACTAAACATGATGCTTATAAGGTTCATCGTCTTGCTTTTGCTCCATCTTGTCCACGCGCCTATCGATATCCCGGCCAGCTCCGAACTTGGCACTATCAATAAATGGAACAAAGAGGGGAGCTTCCTCAAAAAGATATCTCATCTCCTCCAACGGTCGATGAGCCGTTTCAGGAAGGAAACACCAGAAGAATAGGGCATTTGTCATATTGCATACCTAAAACACGTTAATAAAGGACAATAAGGATTCATCATTTACAATGTTGACCACTCACAATAAACAGAATGTACCACCTCCAACCGATGCCAGTCTTATCGTCAAGTGCGACAGACGTAGTTTGTGCAATCATGGTGTTGAAGGCGAAGGACGACATGGTTGCGATAGACACACCCTTGGATCGAGTTTTCATATCAAAAATCTCGGCGGGAATGATCCATGACAGTGGTCCACATGTCGAGCTGAAGGAGAAATTGTAAATCCAAGTCACGACAATGAATGCCCACCCAGCTGCACCGCCTCCAGAGTCAGCCGATCCAGGGGGGAATCGGGCAAGGAGAATTGTTGCAATAATGAAGGTTATGCCGTTGAAGAAATTACCACCGATCAGAGGCCATCGTCGACCGGTCTTGTCAATGAGCATCATGCAACAAAACTGGGCAATCAGAGCGATGACGGATGAGATCATCTGATACCGAAGCGTCTCATCTCCGGTGATGCCAATCTTGGCGAAGATTGAGACGGAATAATACTGGATAGCGCTGACACCAGTCATCTGAACCGAGACCTGGATTGCTACGGCAAGAAAGAGGCGGCGAAAGCAAGACTTGTCCGTGAAGAGCTCGGTGTAGCTCTTCGCAGAAGCTTCATGCTCAGCAGCGAGGCGCTCTTGGATCTGATCGAACTCTGCACGCACCCACGCGTTTTGGGTGTCGCCATGGGCATGTAGGTTCGCAAGGGTTTGAATTCCCTCCTCAATCCGACCATGATCAATGAGCCAACGTGGAGACTCGGGGAAAAGCAGGATCAAAGCAGCAAGAACGACAGCGGGGACATTTTGAAGCCCCAGAGGAATTCGCCACTGCGCAGAGTTGTCATTCGCAATTCCGGTAAAGCAGCCTAGCAGTACATGTTAGATTAAGGTCCAGAAGATTACGTAGTACAGGAGGCAAAGACGCACCATATCCGACTGCGGAAGCGATTAGAGCACCAACGCCAAGCATGAATTGCTGTAGAGATGTAACCCGGCCGCGGATATCCGGATGGCACAGCTCACCCTGGTAGACGGGGACGATCATGACAAGGAAGCCGACTCTGTTTTGCTACGCATTAGCAATAAGTCGTAGCACCAGAGTATACGGAGAACTTTGGTAAGCACGAACCCGACTCCGGCGAGGCATCTTCCAGAATACAGATAGTCGATATGCGTCGCACCAGTCTGAAGACTTCCACCCAGGATAAAGACGAGAGCTCCAATCAGGATAGTCCACTTACGACCAATACGGTCCCCAAGCGCACCGGCAAACATGGCGCCGAAAAAGGCGCCGCCGGTGAAGATGGACACCACGGCGCCGCTGCTCTCGTTTGTTAGCATGTTTTTCCTCTTGCTGTGTTTCTCTTGTCCCTCTGGGTTCCTCGAAATGCCTACGTTTTGCCAGAGTCATTTCCAAATTCATGGAGGAAATGTGGTGACGAAATCACCTCAGCTATGACGCCCAAGTCGTAGCCGTAGAGTAGAGAACCCAGGGATGCAAAAACAGACACCAGAAACTGGTACCATCTTGGTGGAAGGGCCATTCTGGTCAGAGTATGGCAACTTGCCTCGGGAAAGACCAATGGCCAAAGAAAGGACAGAGCAGAGAGAGGCACGGGAGATCCGGAGCCACTCCGCACATATAATGCCTTTCCGTCGCTTGGCGTCGGAGTCAGGTTGTCCGTTGCAACATGGTCACATGGCCGGCCGACGACTAGCTAGTATGGATTCCTTGTTACATGGCCATGAGATGCGCTAGCATAGGCCGTGGGCACGTAAATAACGCACTGGAGTTTTTAAATAACGCACTAGAGTTGCCTGAAACGGGAAAGGTCACTTTTTGTGTGCTCCACACCTATAAGTACCTCTAAGGTTTCTTTTCCGCCTATATAGTATTTAATTGAATTTATTAATAATATTTATATAGGTTATATAGCGGCTGCTATAGGCCTTGCTACTAAAGGTTTAGGATAAAGGAATGAGGGGGTATTAGATAAGAAGAGGGAAAAGAGCTATAATTAGGGAAAATGCTACTTAGTGTTAGGCTAGAATTATATATAATGCTAGTAGAAGGACCTCTAAGGCCTAGCAGCAGCCCTTAATGTATCCTATAAGGCTAAAAAGCTTTCTGTAATAACTCTTATTATAAGGCCTCTTATAAGGCCTGCTGTAAGGCCTTAAACATTATAATAAGGGAATATATCCTTATATTAATGTTAGTAAGGGTACTCTGCTATATACCGTAGCCTTGTCTAAACCCTTAGCCTTATAAACCTTAACCTCTAAAGCTAGTAGCTAATAAGGGCGTTAATAAAGGCATTAATAAAGGCGTTTATAAGCTTCTTAAAGCTTTATGCTATAGCTACTTAAGACTATTATAAATATAGCCTACTGCTATTATTTATAATATTAGCTTAACTATAGAATTCCTTATATAAGTAGTGTTATTAGGATTTTACTTATAAAAAGCTTTAATAAGCTATTACTCCTTATCTATTAAGGCCTTAAGCTACTAATAAAGGTTAAAGTCTATCTTCTAAAGAGTCTTACCACTTTCTATTATTATAGAAATTATATACTAATATAGTATCCCCTATTATACTATAAATATATATATATAGGTTATACTAAGCTTTTTACCTTTTAATTTAAGTTTTATATTATTAATTTACTTAATAACCTTAGTTATAGCTTTTTAGCCTAGTTTTTCTACTAAATCTTAAAGAATTAGGTATTTATCTTAATTAATATAGTAGCAGCTAAATTAATACTTAAATTTTTATTAAAATGCAGTATAGTAGCCTTACATAAGCTCCTAAATAATGCCTTAAAGCTAAAAAAGGTTTATAAAGTAATTAAAAAGAAGTACTTTTAATTTGCTATAAGATCCCTTAGTATAAGAGGTACTAGATATTTTAAAGTTTTATAGGCGCCTTACTATAAATATTATAAATTAATACTACTATAGAATATATATCTTAAAAAGATAGTTAAGGATAGCTACTATTAAGATTAGTACTAAAATTATATAGACTTCTTAATATTTAAGACCTTATACTATTAGTTACTAAATTACTAATAAAGCTTTTCCTACTTATTATTAAAGACCTCTTTTATAGCTATATATATTATAGTAATCTAAGTATCTTAAAGCCTTAAGGTAGTCTTTTTAATATTATTA
>SRPV01000251.1:0-26220 GCA_018360135.1 Claviceps sorghi | reverse complement strand
TTTTTTTTTTTTTTTTTTTTTTTGGCCAAGGCTGGGTCCGATACTTCAATGTTCTCTCTGGTGGCTGCCGAGTACCTGGGAATGCGAGCAAGCGGGAACGGAAAGTGCTGTGGTCTCCAATGTCAATGTCAGCTGCTTTGTTCATCCGCACGTGCCACATGCGTGTTACGCAAAGATCCTGCCGTGTTCTTGCCTCCTGCAATCATTATTGACAGGTACTTGAGTACTACCTGACCCATGGGTACCTCCTCTTGCTTTACCTGCCAAGGAGTACTTGGATACTGTAAGTATAAGAAAGGTCTAAGTAGGTACTGAGCGGGTAGAGGCACCTCATTCCGTGCTGCGCCATATTGATGTCCGTGTGACGGTGGCTATCAGATCACCAAACCGAAACGTTGTCTTCTTTAATACTCCACTGATCTATACGTAATGTGTTCATAAAGAACATTGCGTCCTAGGATAGTCATGCGAATGCTACGGCAAGCCTGCCTAGATCGGATCATGGTCCCTTCCCGTCAAGTTCCTAGACAAGCAAGGCCTTGACAGCCTACATCGATCCATTTGTAGACCCATTTTCATCCAGTCCGAAATGAGTGCCGCACATGGCTTTCATACAGTATGAGCCAATGGCTGGGGGCATGTCCCATAAAGTACGTGGGTAAGCCAGAGTTCTCGCTTCTGCAATCGCGTTGCTATTCGTATAATTCCCGCGACGAATAGCCTCAAGGACATGGGCCGAGATCCCTCCCTTGGGCTTTTGCGAAGCAATGCCTGGTTCGACGTGAAATGCTCATTGCCGGCTAGTGAATGTGAAGTCAAGCCCTCCTCGAGCCATCAGAACTAGCACTCCGCAAACACGAAGCGTCCAAGCCTACCTGCTTCGGTCGTGACGGCAATGTGCACCCGCATGAATGCGCTTGACGAATACCCAGTCATGTCTTCACTTGCTTTCATTTTGAAAGCTGGACATGCTGCGTCCTATGTCCTGTATTTCGCCGACCCCATACACTCCTCCTACCAGTCGACGTCACTTAGTTGTAGTTTCCTCACTCGCTGACTACGATCCTTATTCAGTCGCTCCACACGATTATATTGACCGGCCATGGTTCGCTCATGTTCTACTGCCATTGTGTCAGCCGGCCTGAAACGCAGCAAAAACCATCGGAGACGATTACCATCTTGATCCTCATTCTGTTGGAGGTCATAATTGAGAACAAGGTTCTTGATTCTCTGTTGCTCTTCCTTCTCAGCTTGCTGTTGCGTTTTCATGGCAACAGCGAATGTTGAATCCGATGGAAGCTCAACAGTTCGGGTCTTGGATTTGATGACAAGATTAGCTTACGAAAGAATCATTGCACAGCCATGAGATGTGGTGACGAACCTGCTGACGATTTCCCCGTTTTGTAAGGAGTGAGAATACCATTGTATCAGCGGTGGGAGAGGCGGGCTCTTGTTCTTGAGTCATGCTCATCGATGGCTCTCGATTCTTGGGTCGGACAGGCAAGGGAACATCAAAAAGAGGCTTTCGCTCGAATTTACGGGATTCAAGACTCTCGGCCATCATTTTGGCGTATTCTCGTTCGAACTCAACCTCATCCTCAGGGTCGACAGTTTCTTCCTGACGTGTGACGACAATCGACTGCTCGGCGAAATTGATGTCGTCCACAGAGTCATCATCCGGGTCCTGTTGCTTATTATTATTTTTTGAGGAAAACGTGAATGAAGTAGGTGTAAGAGGGAAGACGGAAGGACCCACATCAGCTTCGTCGTCATCAGATGCACTATCGTCGTCACCGTCGCCGTCTTGTTCTATGTCCTCTCCATCGCCATTGTCATCGTCCGATGATGCTCCACTGGTAGCGTCATCTCCTTCGACTATTTTGTCAACACCTGTTGTCTTCTGATCCTGAATAATGGCGAGTTGCAGCGCCTTGACTGCTTCGTCAAAACTCGGGGCAAACTTCCACTGAGGACGAGTGAGTGAATAGACATCTTGAACAACAAAATCAATGTCCATAGGGAGAGAGGACTTGGTATGAACATAGTACTACCGCAAAAAGAAAATTAGCACGAATAGACAACGGAAGCGCAAGCTACTGAAGTAGGCCGACCAACCTGGAAAAAGGAAAGAAAATAATCTAGCTTCTTGCCCGCGGCGCCCCTATCAAAGAACATCCCGCACGTTTCCAGCATAGTAGCGACGAGACGAATTCGAAAAAAGTCGTCTTGAGGGTCGAAAGGATTGAGGCGGCCAGGGACAGGAGGACCTCCTATACCAAGAGTCAGAGAGTCAGCGGGAATCGGAATCGGTAGCACATTCCGCAACTAACCATATCCGAATGTAAGGATCTTGTACATCGTGTCAAAAATAACTGGGTGTTCCAGCATCCTGTAATTGTAAAGTTCTCCTAGGTACTTGACCTCTGCAATGCGTCGTTGACAAAAGCGAAAATCATTCTGCTCCAAGCCAAGACTGACTGACTCGATAACATTGTCGATGACTTTGACGACGAACTCGGGATGGTAGCGATAGAGAGCGCTCAAAAGTATGGCCAAGATGTGAATATTGCCGTACTTGACCTTTCCAGGCTTCGAAAACACCTTTTCGAGTATCAGAACAACCTAATGAAGTTCTGTCAGTGCCATCCTCGATTTCGCTCATCGCGAACGTGCCAGATATGGATTGCGCTACCAACCTCTGCCTCTTCCCAGTGTAGCCTACGAATCTGCTTCAGGACTTTACTATAGTTACGCTTCGTAATGTCACTGTACACCAACTTCCGGACGAACAGCTCCATGGGAGTACGCTCCTTTTGCTCGATTGCAGGTCTCTCGGGAGGGTCGACATAGTAAACTGCGTTATCGATGAGCATGCGCTCAGGTTGTCCGATATGCTGTACGGATTTCTTGCGCTGCAAGGTTTCCAGAAAGCTCGCCATTCTTGGTGCGGTCTCCGGGCACTTGAGGAGATATCTTCCACAATTTTCGATCAAATTGCATAGAACCTCAATGTTCATGCGAGAGAACTCATCCAGGCTGACCTTGAGGCAATGAAACACGACGTGCTCGGGCACCACGCCGAATTTTGTAAGTTCGGCTAGGTATCGAATGTTGCTTAGTCGAACTTGGCCCAAGAAATCTTTTTCTTTTCTCCGCTGCAAGCTACGAAACTCCGCGTCTAGATATTCGACAAGTCCCTTCGGAATGTCGGGCATATACCGGCCAAGGGTAGCCACGAGTCTGGACCACGACGGAAGCAAGTCGCTTCGACCTTTGGGGATTTCTGTCAGAGCCTTGACCAGACGATTTCGGGACGCTTTAGAGTTAACAAAGCAGAAGTCTATGGCTGTTTGGTCGATGGCATCTTTGTTTGTGAGTTCGGGTAAACGAGCCAGCAACGCGTCAACCTGCGCACCGATCGTTTTGTTAGCTATTGCAGTGGACTGGTCATCGGCTACTTCCGTGGCTGCCATGACTGCATCACACTCATTGTTTTCATTCTTCTTGCCGATTTTCTCGTCCGTGTCGGCCTTCTTCTTCTTGCCGTCTTCCAGAAGAATTTGCGGGACTTTACCCTTCAAATCGACCAAGTTTTCGTAGAAGCGACGTTCATCTTCGTCTGCCCATATCCCAGCGCCCTCGCCCATGGTTCTCAAGAAGTCACCGGTTTTCATTAGGCCTATCGAGCCACCTGAAGGTGCTAGAGAATCCTGCGCATCCTTCAAGTCGGGCATTTCGGCGCCAATTGCATCGGCGATGACTTGGGCATTGGCGATGAGACGTTCCTGAGCCTTTACCTGCTTTTCGTAGTTGGCCTGTCGATCCTCAAAGACCTCGCCTGACTTGACATACGCTTCAGCGTTCCGCCGAGCTTGAGCTTGTATTTGCTTCTGATCTCGCACAATGTGTGTGGCCACGTCGTCGAAGTATTTCCTCAGTATGTTTTTGAATTGTTCCGCGACTTCAGTAGAGGTGAAGGGTCTTTCTTCGGAGGCATGTGTCGCGTCGGAACCGCCGTCATCCGTATGAGAACGTGTGTCAGTGTCGTTGTTGTTGTTGGTAGTACCGTCCTCCTCCACTGTTTTCCTTCCATCGGACCCAGCTGGCTTGACGCCCAAAATGTCCCAGCTGAAAGCCTTGACAAAGATGACGAGCAGAGGCAAGTTTGCATGGTCTCTATCGTAGCCAAGGAGGTCTTTCAGTACTTCGAGAGGGAAAGGATCCGCACCGCTGCCCTTGCCTGAACTGGCGCGAGCCTTCAACTCCACAGCTTTCCCGGTGGCACCTTTGGTCGCATCGTCAGGTTTTGTCGCGTCGTCCAGTGTTCTAAGCACACCGACAAGCCATAGTTCGGTGACGACACGTAGCAAGGCTCTTTGACGAACGATCCTCTCCTTCTCTTCCTTTTCGCGAGCTTCGGGAGTAAGACTCTTGAGAGCGCTTTTGTCAGGAGTTGCCATGCCTTTGCCCAGCAGCCAAGCGAGATATTCAGTGAACTCTGCCGGGCCAAAGCGCAGGTGAAGGGCGCTCACGATCTCGACGGCAGCATCGATCTCACCTGGAGATTTCAGGCGGCAGAGGCCTTCATAACAGGCCGCGATGATTTCGGATAAATACTTGTGCAGGCTCAGCGTCCGAATCTCCTGCAAGAAGGTGCTCAGGGTGGCTGGGGTAATGGCTGTCCGCAGACGCTTGATAAAGGCCGTGTTTTTCTTCAACGATGAGTCGAGAGCGTTGGCGATGGGCAGAAGATCTGCCGTCGGGTTAAGTCAGCAAGATAGGACCTTATGACTAAAGTGGCAAGGATGGAGCCCAGCGAAGGCTTGGTCAAACAAACCTTTCTCTCCATGCCAAGCTCTTTCATTTACAGTGCGCAGTTCGCCTTAAGACCAGATGATTAGCATTCAACATCAGCTTGCCGCAACGCGAGACAGCGAAGACCCAGGGTTCGTCATTCTGGAGGAGACGGGGTTATGTAACATACGCTTCCTCTGGCGGTCCATTGCAACCACTACCTGGGCAGATGATTGCGGCAGCCAAAGTTCAAGATTCGGATATTCGCAAGGAGGAACTTCATCGAAAGGCCCTTGATTTTGCAAGTGCGATCATGGAGGGGCCGAGATGGTTGGCTTAATGACCACGGATTAGGTACCGTCACTGGACCCACATATATTCTGGCAGTTACAGGTAATGTACATATAGTGGGTTCAGGTAAATCCGAACAATTTGCCATATAACTTTAGTGTATAAAGTTTCGGGATTGCTCACGACCCGTTGTACCAGTGTGAAGTCTTTAGGTACCCAGGTACCTAGGTACTCGGACGCATCAATGACATTGTAGTACTTGGGAGCCTAAGAACTTGTAGCTGCGGGCTTTTTTTGTCTACCGCTCTTCTCCTCCCTTCCCAGGAAAAGCCGTGGCCGATCTACGGATCTGATACACAGAGCGCTTTGCCGAGACTAAAGCTCGGTTGAAATGTCTGCAGCCAGGAACAGCGGAAGCAACTCGTGCTGCGAGAGTCTCTGCACTGAATCGGAGTGACTACTGCCATCGGAATTTCCACCCTGTGCATCGCAGCGCAGACTTTGCCGCTTATCGGTTCCAGAGATAAGCCAGTCGACTGGAAACGCGAAAGGAAACGCCACAGGCACATCGGGGCAGCCTCAACAAAGCTGGTCGTCGACTCGTCGGCCATCCGTCCTGAAGACCACAGACCCAAGTACGTCTGATTCAGGATGCACGATTGGCGACATGGCATTGCGACATGGGAGCGAACAAATGGAAATGACAGCAGCAGCAGCTCTCAACACTGTCGAAGGCTGTGTTCCCCTTCACGACGACGAGCCAGCCCAGAAAAAGACCGGCCTGCGTCATTTGTCCCTGATCATGGGAGGCCGTGATAAGAGACGTGCGGGTCATGTCATGGAGCAGCCAGTGCCTTTGAGGCCCGGATCACTATACGCCATCATCGGCGTCTCCGTGCCGCTCATTGCTCACTGCTCACTGCTCACTGCTCACTGCTCACTGCTCACGAAATGTGCATCTCCGACGGCACTAGACGCGTATCTGCATATCTCCACACTCCGAGACACGCCACTCCATCTCAGCGCTGAAGATTTCCGCGGACGCGGTTTGGTCAAGAATTATCGGCCAGCGCCGGCGTGCTCAGTCCCACTCTTTCCCTAAAGTAGCTTATCGTCATGAACTTCATAGAGTTTTACCTCTGTGACAAGATTGCTATTCATGCTTTTCATCTCGAGTGCTTACATCATTGGGAGTCGGCGCGTCAGCAATCCAATCACCCTCATCTATCGTAGCATCACATATGTCTGTCTGTTTATTTTTGCTATCCTGAACAGACTCTTTAGTTTTTCGTCTCGGACTTGAGCGACTCCTTCATTTACAATTCTGGAACGGACTTCTGTATCTTACATTGAGCCTCTTGCTGTGGTGCAGAACGAGTTGACCAGAACGCTAGAACGCTAGAACGCTCCCAGCTCAACTTGCACTGCCAACGTCACCTGATAGCGGTCTGAGCTAAAAAGAAAAGGAAAAGAAGAAGAAGAAGAAGAAGAAGAAGAAGAAGAAGAAGAAACAGGGGAAGAAAGGAAAGATAAGAAGAAAGAAGGAAGGAAAGAAGGAAAGAAGGAAAGAAGGAAAGAAGGAAAGAAAGAAAGAAAGAAAGAAAGAAATGGTACTGAATACGGCTCAACCACAAAAGAGTGCCAAGACGGGTATACAATTCTCATCGACTCTCTTTCCACCGAGTCCTCCTAGCACAATCAGCAAATCCAGGAAAAACAGTATTGACTGCACCTCCGAGGACCTATCGACTCTCTCGTTTCCAACAGCGGAGAAAGAAGACTACCCTCCATATCCTCTTGCGCCGCAAACCATCCCAACATTGGTCTTGGAAGAAGACTTGAAGACTCCGGACAGACACGTGGAGAGAGACCGCCGCTTGATTCGCCTGACTGGCACGCATCCCTTTAATTGCGAACCCCCCCTGAGCGCTCTGTATAATGAAGGTTTTTTAACAAGCGAGAATCTTCACTATGTCAGAAACCACGGCGCGGTTCCACGGTGTGATGACGATGACATGGATAGCTGGACATTCTCTGTGGAGGGCCTCGTGGACCATCCGTTCACTTGTAGTGTTCGACAACTGATTGATGAGTACGAGCAACTTACCTATCCCATAACGCTTGTCTGCGCGGGAAATCGACGTAAAGAGCAGAATGCCGTCCGCAAGTCGAAGGGCTTCTCCTGGGGCGCCGGCGGAGTCTCAACTGCGCTCTGGACGGGAGTTGTGCTGCGCAACTTACTCTCCCAAGCCCAGCCTCGCCGAGGTGCACGGTTTGTTTGCTTTGAAGGGGCGGATCAGCTGCCCAATGGACATTACGGGACTTCGGTCAAGCTCAACTGGTGTCAGGATCCGAACAGAGGCATCTTGATAGCGCACAAAATGAATGGGAGCCCGTTGCATCCAGATCACGGAAAGCCGGTGCGAGTTGTCATACCGGGACAGATCGGCGGCCGCAGTGTCAAATGGTTGAAACGGATCATCGTTACGGAAAGCCCGAGCGACAACTGGTATCATATCTATGATAATCGCGTCTTGCCAACAATGGTGACACCAGAAGCAAGCGCCGACTTGCCGAATATGTGGAAAGACGAGCGCTATGCCATATACGATCTGAACACCAACAGTGCCATTTGTTTCCCGGCTCACGAGGAAACAATCCCGCTTGGTGACGGCGCCAGCTCGTACAAAGTGCGAGGCTATGCCTACGCCGGTGGTGGGAAGCGAATCAGCAGGATGGAGGTCACCCTGGACCAAGGAAGGACGTGGAGGCTGGCAGACATTGACTATCCCGAGGATCTCTATCGACTTGCTGCTGACGGCGAGTCTCTACACGGAGGGAAAATTGATATGTGGTGGAGAGAGACGTCGTTTTGCTGGTGCTTCTGGAAGATCGACATCGCCATCGAAGAGCTCAGGGCCGCCAGGGACATCATGGCCCGGGCCATGGACGAAAGCCTCATGGTGCAGCCGAGGGACATGTACTGGAACGCGTTGGGCATGATGAACAATCCCTGGTTCCGCGTCGTTGTACATGACTTGGGACATGCGCTGCGGTTCGAGCACCCGACGCAACCAGATCGGAAGCAGCCCCCCGGTTGGATGGAACGTGTGAGGGAAGCCGGCGGAGACCTTTCGAATGGCGCCTGGGAGAGCAACCGGAGAGGTCGAGAGGAAGCGAAAGCGCCTGCGCAGGATCCGGTGCAAATATGCATGACGAATCCCAAAGTTGACCGGCTGGTGACAAGCCAGGACCTCAAGCAACACCTGGGAGAGGACTCGCCGTGGTTCATCATCAGCAACCAGGTCTACGATGGAAGACCATTCTTGGAGAAGCACCCCGGCGGCGCGGCATCAATATCCGGCGCCGCGGGACAGGATGTCACCGAGGAGTTTCTCGCAATTCGTAAGTCAAGTGTGCCCTCCCCGTGAATGGGAAAAAGAAAAAAAAAAAAGAAAAAAAATCAAAGTCTTCACGTCAGCCTCCTGCATTCCCAACGTACCACGGCCAGCCAACCGACCTTCTCTCCGCACTCAAGACAGCGAAAATGCAAAGGCAATGATGCCCGACTACCACATCGGTCGACTCGAAGCATCTGCTCCCGCCGAGCCGGCCGACGGCGGCGCCGCCTGCGATGCCAGCCGTGCCATTTTCCTCGACGCCACCAAATGGACGAGAGCCGTTCTCCACGAGAAACTGGCCGTGTCGTCGGATTCCAAGATTTTCCGATTCAGGCTGCACCACCACGACCAGACTCTAGGATTGCCCCCGGGACAGCATCTGCTGATGCGTCTCGGCGACGCGGGTCGCGAGCCCCTCATCCGAGCATACACGCCGATATCAGACGCCAAGGAGAAGGGACGCGTGGACCTCCTCATCAAGATCTACTCCGACGCCCCGCCGCACGAGGGCGGTCGAATGACACGAGCACTCGACTCAGTCGGCCCTGGCCACCCCGTGGACTTCAAAGGGCCAATGGGCAAGTTCGAGTACCTCGGCCACGGCGTCTGCTCCATCTCCGGCACGACCCGCCACGCTCGCCGCTTCGTCATGATCTGCGCCGGCTCGGGCATCACCCCCATGTACCAGGTCCTGCGTGCCGTGACGGGAGCCACGGACGACCCGACGCAGTGTCTCCTGCTGGATGGGAACCGAACCGAAGACGATATTCTGTGTCGGCTGCCGCTCGACGAGATGGTGTCTCGTGCGCCGCAAAGGTGCCGTCTTGTCCATTGTCTGAGTCGCCCTCCCCCGTCGTGGCAGGGCCGACGGGGGAGAATCGACAAAGAGGTGGTCGCAGCCGAGGTTGGATGGCGGCGTCCAACGTCTCAAGACCTGGTGTTACTTTGCGGTCCGCCGGCTATGGAAAAGAGCGTGTGGAGCATATTGGTTGAGCTCGGCTGGAAAGATGGGGATATTGTGATTCTCTAGCTACGTTGTGTACATATAAAAAGCAAAGACGAAAAAGGAAAAATGAAAAAAAAAAAAAAAAAAAAAAAAAAAAAAAAAAAAAAATCATCATAATCATCATAACCATCATAACCATCATAACCATCATACAAAACCGAGCGTATCGATCGAGGCCCCTTGCCCTGCACAGCCCTTGCGCTTGCCCGGCGGCCATGACTCCGACAACGTTCGATCCTCAGCCCGAGGCGAGCCATTTTTCAAACCCATCACTCGAAGCCTGGCACTCGTGCGAATTTCCACCGTTTCTGCCCACCTTTGGCGCGCCAGGTGGTACAGCACTTTGGCTCCGAATGGGCACTGGCTGTGCCAGGACAACAGTTTCGACGCCGATGGGACTGAGATTTTCAGGTCCCATTGGCAAGCCATCGACGTCGATGGCGAGTTCCAACAGAGATCTGATGACAACACGGCATCCCGCCTTGCTCATCACCTCGTTTGACTGTCTGCACAACGTAGACGCGACACACTCGATGCAGCCCAGCTGACATGAGCAGGCCTCCACCCGCTCCAGCGCCATGCGCAACAAATGGTCGATATGATCAAACGCTTTCGTGCTTATCCCCGATCCGCTGGCACCACCTTTAGCATCATAGAATGTCAGTCTGGCGGGACGTTTTCTTTGCGTTTCGTTTGGCGAGAATTCCTTCAATGCCACTTTACACTCTGTCCTGACGTCTTCCGGCATGCTGATGACGCACGTTGGCAGGAGGCTCATCAGCGCGTGTTCTGCGGCATGTATGGCTGCGGCCGAGTTCAAACGGCGGTCCTGGAGGATCTCCAACGCCCTTTTGGGCACGTCGAGCCACATGCCCTTGCTGTACCGGATAACTGGGGGGTTGTCGACTTGGATTGCGTCCAAGATTCGACCTCGTTTGTCAACCTTGAAATACCCAAACACGTTCTGTTGGATTTTGATGGTACCATAATAGGCTCGGGATAATGAAGATGTTATGTTGCGGATGACTTCCGTCTCTATAGGATCTACATCGGTGAAATCCCTTTGTGTTGTGGTCCAATCCACCGTCATCCTTTCCACTTTGGCCATGAGCCTCTCGGGGAGAAAGTCACGCACGAGATACGAGTTGCCCTGGTGGAGGAAGATGGCGCCGTCGTATATAGTAAACGTAGCCCTTGACGCCTCGAGCTCTTCGAGCACGGCGTTTCTGCCATTTGTGATGTCGATAATCGCAAAATGCTCGTCTTCCGTGTCTCGGATGGCAACATACTTGGACGGATTTGGTCGGAATCGGTCGTGACAGTGATAGTAGCCCATATCATCTTTCACCAATCTCTCCTGACAAATCTTGTCCAGATCAGCGCCAAAATACTGTGCATCGTGTTTGGAAATGGGCATTTCGTATGCAGCACACTGGATATGCCCTTCTCGAACCAGCATGTTGTCGAGGTCCACGAGGAGCTCGCAGTTCGGTTTCGTAAACAGTTCGTCCGGGTTTTGCATGTAGTGTTGATCCGTGGGGAAACAGTCTCCGACGAGAATGGAGAGGGAGTCCTTGTTGCGACGTCCAGCGCGACCACTTTGTTGTCTCAGATTGGCAATCGTGTAAGGAAATCCCCATGACATGACGCAGTCGAGCGTCCCTATGTCAATACCTAGCTCCAAAGCTGTGGTGGCTACTATGCCCAGCAATTTTCCCTCGAACATTTCCGACTCAATGCGACGTCGGTCGGCCGCCGTGTAGCCGCCTCGGTAGCCCATCACTAAGCCGATACATTCAGATCTTCCCAGTGAATCGAGTTCTTGCTTGATTGCGTTGACCAGAACCTCGCACTGCGCTCGAACTCGACAGAAGGCAATCATGCGGACGCCTCTCAGCATGAGAGCACAAAACAGCCTTGCGCATTCAAACTTTGCATTGCCACGACCGCTAGCTGGATCGCCCGGGTCCTTGTATGGCGTGTTCCAGCACAAGAACTCTTTACGGCCGGATGGCGATCCGTCAAAGTCAATCAGAGCAACATCCTCGACACCAAATATCGTTTTGAAATGTTCTTTGGGATTGGCCACGGTAGCAGAACACGAGACAAACTGGATCCGCCGATTTCCAAGAGCAGCGCAGATGCGCCGCAATCGTCTCATAATAAAGGCAACATGGGAACCGAGGTGTCCATTGTAGTAGTGCAGTTCATCGACTGGAGTATAATAAGGCATTAGCTACGGATCTCTGTGTTTTCCAATCGATCGCCCAGACACGAACCCACGACATATTTGAGGTTCTTAAGAAACGACCTCCATCTTTCCTCTTGTGGCAATATAGTAATATGGAGCATGTCCGGGTTTGTGAAGATGACCCTCGCCTCATCGCGAATCATGTTGCGTTCAGCCATCGGAGTGTCTCCGTCAAAAGTTTCTACCAGCGCATCTTCTAGATTGGGCATGTAGGCAAATATCTGCTTCAAACTTCTTTTCTGATCCTGAGCCAAGGCTTTGGTCGGAAAGATGTACATTGCCCTGGATAGGAAATCTTGTTCCAGTGCGTGTACGACGGGCAGCTGGTAGATGAGAGACTTTCCGGAGCTCGTTGACGTCGCGACGACCACGTTTTGTCCTTGATGGAGTCTGTTTAGGGCTTCTGCCTGGTGAGCGTAGAAGCCTGTGACGCCTTTTGAATTGTAAATCGCATTCACCAAATTCTGACTGAGAAGGAAATCGAGCTCGCCGAAAACCGCCTCCTGAGGCTCAAAAACCCTGTGGCCGTCCGGCACGATTTGTCCCGTATACCATGGGCTTCCCTTGAGTTCGAGGATGATTTCAGGCACCGATTTGCGCTCCTTTGGTATGTCTGCAGGTATAACGCTTGACGCGAGCTCCGCAGAGACATTTTCACGGGCCGATCGCCTCGGCAGGTAGGTCTGCGCAAGCTGATTCAGCATGCTTTCGGGATCCATCTTGTCTTTGGAACACTTGGCCAGAAAGACGTTGACAGCATTGGTGAATCTCTGGTTCCTCCGTCCAATCAGCTGCATCATCTGTTTCTGTCCATATACCGGCATCTTGAGCTTCTCATCCCTCAACTTGCGATTAGGCTTGACCGCCTCACCAGTTTTCTTGTCTTGAACCTGACGTTTCAAGTCTCCGTCGATGAATTCAAAGAAAAGCACTTCCCTTGCTCCTTCGTCCGACTCACGACGATGGTATTCATCCAGACTCTCAATTCCAGTCAAGCCCCCCACCGAAGCATCATGTGTAAATGCTTGAGAGGAGAATGCCCTGGATGGTTTGAATGTATCGTCTCTTTCGGAGCCTCGAGCCTCGAGTTGAAGCATGAGCTCATCCACGTAGACGAAATTGATGCCCTCGGGCCGCAGTGCTTTTATCATAGCCACCTCGTTCTCCGCCAGAGGTTTTTTCGTATGAGTTTCAACCGCAGACTTGATGGTTTCAAAGGTGGTTGAAAGGTGCTTGCGAGTGCAGCAGAATGTGAAGACCAAATTCAAGGCCCTGTGGGTGACTTCCAACGATTTGAATAGGTCTGGCCATTCGGCGACGCATGGAACTTCTTCTCGAGGGTCAAGCTGATTGTCCCTCACGGTTTTGTTCGATTTTGGACTCTTCTTGCGTGGTTTTCTCACTCGAGACTCGGTGGATTCTTTGATAATCTGTGAAGATTGCGGAGCGGTTTCAGCATGTGACATTCGTCTTCGCTTGCTGCTCGGGTTGCCTTTGTCGGCAGTTGAACTCGATTCCAGATCCGAATCCATCACGGGCAAGGCAAAGCATACGATTCAACACTGTCTCGGGACATCTTCTTCGTGATGAAAATGTAATATGGAAGGTCCCGGATTCCTGGGGCCTGAGCACTGTCCACGGCTGTTCATTTCGAGTCGTCGACGTCGTTTGAGGCTTGAGTGCATGCTAGTTCCAAGTTGACGCTGGTGCGGGTTTGGCAACGCCCCGCCTTTTTAGTCCAGACAGACGAAGACAAGTACCTGGGCCATTTTTCCATTTGCCTGCTACTAGACGGGTTGTTGTATTCGCAACTTGGCCACTCGTGAATTCCAAGTCGGCTGTGTAGGTCGGTGCAAAGGCGTTACGAGAGCACGACTTTTCTTTCCTTGGAGGATTGCCCTGTGATTCGTAGTCCACCAAAGCCGCGTCTAGGGTATGGACCGGTTCGATGGCAGCCCAGCATGACGAGACGGAATATGATGCCACACATCATGTACCTGGAACTGAATGCTCCATGCAGCAATACAGCAGTCAAAATGGCGGCATGTTCTCTTTATTATTCTAAGACGTGTTTCTTGTCCGACCATGATGGCCTGACTCCTCGACACACCGATTCGTAGTCCCCAAGAGTAATGCCTCGGTCCTTGAAGTCGGCCGTCGTCCAAAACATGGCCCAACCCGAGCCGCTTAACTGGCAAGTCCCCCTTGACCTCTCAAAATACCATTTGTTTACCGGATTGTCCTTGCGACTCCTCCAGCAAACACCGGTGGGGAAGCAGTCTTGTACCATTGCGTTGAATACGATGTCGGCCACGCTACTGCTGCCCTGTTGGCTCTTCAATACGGCGAACTTGTCCAGATATGGGACGTATCGATTGTTGCGATGCGCAGTTTCTTTGCTAAGATCTGCCGGCAGTTCCCAGGTCAAAATTGCAGCACCCTCATACTCTCCCGCAATGATGATGCCTGCCAGATTATCATTGAGGCGTTGCAAGTAATCTTGAACATCCAGTTTACGATTGAAAGAGTCCTCGATGAGATAGACAAGCCGACTAAGGTCAATGCAATCATCAGTCAGGCGAAGAGGTTGCGAACCAGGCTGAGCCGGATGCCACGGCTGCTTTAGTGGATCAGGATAGATTGTGACCGGCATCCCTCTTTTGACCATTGTTGCCGAGCCGAGTTTGTCATCTCGAATGGGATCACGCTTCTCCTCATGAATTCTTTCAAGGGGGAGTGAAGGAGACAAAGCCGGGCGGTTGGTGAGAAGATTATATAGAAGTGGGTTTTTTTGTTTCCGAGTGGTGACCATGTCCTCGAACCCCAAAAGCGGATGCTTGATAGAGCGGTCACCTATGTTTCGCAGTGCATTCGAGCCGACGTTGGCTGCAGCCTGCGGCGTTGTGATCAGAGCTGATGACGAAGTAGGGAGCAAGCCGAGGGCAGCCTTGGCCAAGCTCAGGTTTGCTGCATGAGTATTCCCTTGCGCAGGGGAGTTGCCGTTGTTGTTCAAGTGTCCGCGAGATGGCGTTCCATTGGCTGTCAGAAAGTTTAAAAGCATATCATACTCTTGTTCTAAATTGACCAGACGATGAGTAACATCGGGGCGACGAGCCATCGGAGTGCCTCCCACGGGGTCAAGAATGATGACTCGCTCGACAGAAGCGATTTTTTCGGCTTTTTGCATGGGAACCCACAGTCTCGCAGATTCGGTACCATCACCGTTAGTTTGTAAGCCTGTCAAATATCTTGTCAGAGCGAGCACAGCCTCATTCGCTTCCACTGGTGTTTGAGAAGAGATTTCGTCAGATCGAGCCAGAGAAGGGATCACCGCAATCATGTCATGCTGCAACGCCTTCTTCAGAACACCGCCGTCATGGACGAACAGGGACTCGATGGGTGTTGTTTTTTCTGATGCTACAAGGCTGGCGTTCCGTTCAATGAAAATGTGGTCTGCCAGTTTTGCGCCAGGAGTGCCGAACGAGTCGATCGCTCCACAAAGTCGCAACGCTTCATCCTCGAGTACTTGCCGCTTCGCTCCGGCACCACAATCGACGATTACCAGGGAGGTGAGTCCCAAAACACGAAGCTGTGTGAGTGTCTTGGCAATGCCGGAGAGGGTGTGGGATGAGACCTCCTGCGGTAGACGAAGTTTAACGACTGCAACATCAACGACCTTCTTGGCTTCAGCTGTGACTGCCACCCCGTCGGTTTCTTGTAATGCTGAAGCGGCTGGTAGAGTCTCTGGACATTTTCGTTCCTTTGAGGTGTACTTCTGGAGATAACCCCTCGCATCCCGTCTGGTGGCGGCCGCCTCAAGGACCGAGACGATGACATCCTGAACGACATGTCTGTTAGGAAATGTCTCAGTCTACCTTGAATGAGGTGGCCATGGACGACTCACTCGGTCTAGAGCCTGCTTTTTGGCCCGAGGAGCCGGAGACGCAGAGATCCATCGAGCCGAGTTGACGCTGGCAGCAACGGACTTTGATCTCGACGAGGGAGGAGAGACGCATAGCAGGCTGTGGTGATCAAGTCTATTGTTCTGCAATGAAGAGCAGGGTGGCGAGTTGAGTTTCGGGACAACCGAAGCTCTACAACTCCAGTTCGGGGCTTGCCGGCAGACACAGCTCCAAGTCATTATGCTGACCCCAGGAACCTGAACATTGTCCAATTCAGCGAGATACAAGCTTTTCCTACTGGCGCTCGCGCAGAAGGATTGTCGTGGCTAAATGGAGAACACGGAGAACACCAACGCGTACTTGGCAGCCTGGTCCCTGACAAACGGAACAGTGGCGGATGTGCAGCATACGAACCCAAAAGGTAGGCACCTACCTACCTACCTCAGTAAGTAGGTTCGTAGTATGCACGTACATACGTATGTATGTACATACAACCTAGCATGCAGCAAGATTCAGCACGGCGAGCTGATGTGATTCGATTCACCGAGTCAGGACTGATATACCGATTGACATTTGTCGACATTGGTGGATGCGATAAAAGCAGGGCTGGGGACTAGTGTAAGTACAAATGAATGTGCTGCAGCACGCCGGGGTTTTTTTTTTTTTTTTTTTTTCCCTCCCCTGGTGCCTTTGTTCCCAGCAAGTGCTCTCTCCTCGGGGCCTCGCTTGCAGAAGGCCTCCAGAAGTACCCAGACTCAATACTTAAGGTACTTAGGTACCTGCTCCTTCGAGACAATCCCCTGGATGCGGAGAAGCCTATACAGTACAATCCTTGAATGATTATAGGTCGTGACTTGGCAGGGGTGATTAGGCCAATCAGGCGTCGCTTCGGAAATTGCGATGACATGGTCCCTAGTCAAAAAGAACATTAAGCTAAGTGCAATTTTAATACAAAAAAATGTACCTGCAAGCCCTGGTTAATACCCCGAATATTCCCCGCGTGCCGCCTTAACAGCCGCAAGCCTACGCGCAAGTCTGTGCGTAAGCCTACCTATGGGGCATTAAATGCACGCACGTAACCCTCGCTTACTAGGCACACACGTGACTCTTGTGCGCACGGATTACTCACTCGCCAAGTGGCAGCACTGTTAAGAAGGGACTTGCCACCTGCAACAGGTGGGGCTTGTACACACCTATAATCATTCAAGGGGTGTATTGTACCTCTATACCGACCCCACTTTTCTTTGTTACAGTGGGTCACAAGTAATCCCGGAACTTTGTACACTGAAATTATATTATATGGCAAATTATATATCATTATAGCTTATCAGAATAGCCTGAGTGACTTTTAGTAGTCTTCGACAGCATTACGTACAAGTATAGCCCTAAAAAGACCGGAGTATTCCGTAATGTATACGCTTAAAGCTTCTTCGTAAATGATACTTGTTAGTAGCTACCTTAGGTACCTAGGTACTTATCAGCTGCATCTAATTTCGATAAAAATAAAATTACGTTATACTGGTAAGCGGCCTCGAGTCATATGGATCTGTTGCAATAAACGCAGACGATTGCATGGAATTTAGCAAGCCCTATTTTACACGACCTAGGTCCGATGTTGCTCTTCCGACCTGACTCAAGTGGCCACCATCATGATGTGATCCAGGAACCTCTACTGCCTGTTTACTTACTTGTGACAAACATGCAAGACAACTGGGATAAACGGCGCACAAAAAGACTGGAAGCAAAGTGCGGCAGTAGGCCTTGGCCGGTAAAGGTCACACTTCATCTTAGTCTGCTTCGCTTCTTCCTCCGAACCTAGGCACTCTCATTAAGCAGCAGTTTTGCGCATTCAACTTGCCCTCCCGTTCTTGCCCAACTCTGGTAATACTAAATAGTGTCGCGATATTTATTCGTGAGAGATCTGTCCCTAAAGGCCAAGGAGATGCAGTCCGAGAAAATCAACGGCCCCCAGTGATCACCTGGTCATTTCCCTCCATGCCATCCGCTGGTTAGCCGGCCGAGATTGAGGGTGACGTCTATGGCAAAGCGTACAACGACGCGCCAAGATTATTGTCCTCGCAACTCTCGTTGAATGGCATGGATCTCATTTAAAAACAGCTTCGAGTTGGCAGCAGACATCTGTGGTACAGTCAGCAATTTGCAGAACGCCTCCGAAGAAGGGAAAAGAAAATAGAAGAAAAAGCAAAAACAGCAAGGCATACTCTAATTGTAATGCTGACTGGCTTGGCACTATTTCCCTCAAAGGCGGTAAACAATATTCCGACGGACTTCAGGGAAGACTTTTCTTGGAACTCCATTGCAGGTAGGATGGCGGTATTCAGAATAACTCGATGTGTCTGATCCTGACGCAAAATAAGGCGCGCGACTTTTGGATTAACACCAGTCTTTTCATCGGCATCCAGGCCCGAGGCGTCGAAGCTGCCTGGAATAACAGCCCCATAGTCATCAAATTCAACGCAGGCATGAGGGACATTGATCTTCAGCATGCCAGAGCCGCGCTCCTTCCAACCACTCTGCTTGTCAAGGCTGAACATTTTCGCTCGGACTGATAGTACGGTGATTTCGCCAGCTTCGCCATCGTCTACTTCGACTAGTTTCGAATGCAAATTAGTGCACAGTCCCCAAGGATATGATGTACAGAAATGAGACGTAGCTTACTTTTTTGAAGTTTCGGTCTTTTCTTGTCCTCGCTGTCTTTGTCGGGAGAGGCTCTCCGTATCTTGTCGTGCAGTTGACCTTCACTGACCTCGTCCTCCCCGTCCTCCTCATCCTCCTCTTCATCTTCGCTTTCGTCGCTGTCCGGCGCGCCAAAGGGCCTTGCTGCTTTATCACTTTGTAAAGGCTTCATTCCAGATGGGATGAAACCACCCAAAGGTTTGCTCCCTGACAAAGTAGAGGGAAGCCCAAAACCAATACCACCAAAGCCATTGGTCTTTGAAGAAAGTCCGGCGAAAGGAGAGGCACCCGAGCTTGAACCAAAGGAGAATTTGGGGCCTGCCGTAGGAGGCTCATGGGCAGGGATCGCAGATCTTGGCTCGAATGCCAATGTGGATGGGACAGGATTGAACGATGATGGTTTCTGTGCGGCCGAAGAGAATCCTTTTCTCTGAGAAGCTTGTAAAGAAGCAAAGCCAGACGACTTGGAAGCTAGCTGACCGAAAGCCGAGTTGGCAAAGGAGACGGAGGGAACATCGCGCAGAGTCTTTTCGCTCTCTGTGTTGAGGTCATGTTGATTTTTCTCCGCTATTTCATCCCTAATTTTTAATAACGGAGTGTCCTGTACAAAAGCGAATGTTTAAACGTCAAGTCAATTTTGGATAGGCGATAAATTATAGACACTTAGCGTTGAAGTCAAGAGTAACCCACCTGTATAGTATCACTTGATTTCTTCTCCCGATATCTCTTCTTTTCCGGCTCATCCCTTTCCGTTCGGCTATTTGCAGACTTCGAAGACGCAGCGTCTGTTAGGTCGTCTTCTTGTGGTCCTTGACTCCCTTCCAACTGGTCGTGAGATCGTTTTTTTTTAGGCGGAGAAATCTGTTCTTTCAGCTCAACTTTCTGAGTCTCTGGAACGCATGAGCTAGGTGTCTCCGGACGATCTCTATCAGGCTTCCTCTCTTCTCCACCATCGGAGGGTTCATCCGAAATCGACGATTGCTTCAGTTCTTGTCTCGTGGCCCGCGTTTCAGCGTCTTCGGCAGTTTCGGCTTGCGCTGATTCGTTCTTGGGATTGGTCCCAGTTCTTTGAACATCGTCGGCCATAACCGCTGTATTCGAGCAGTTGGAAGAGTTTTGCTCAAACTAGCAACAGTACGACCGCCGCCAAGAATACAGGTATTGAGTGATGCTAGAAGGCGACTGGCGACCGACGATGTTGGGATCGCGAGGCACAAAAGTTTGTGGCCTGGCAGGAACCGTTGTCGATATGACGGTATGTAAAAACAATCGACTTGCTGACGACAATGACAAGACTCGGTTGGTGGGTGGCCGTGGTGACTGTATCCAGAAACATACCAACGTTGACGTCTGGTTAAGTACCTAAGTAGGTACCTAGGTATGGGTAGGTACCGACTACCTACCTAGGCACCCAGTGTGGTCTGGCTGGTTAGTCTATGACAGCTGCGGGGCGCCTGGCGGGGGTCTGGTAAAGTGGCAAACATTGAATTGAAGGTCTGCACTGCACCTCAAAGCGCCGATTGCAGGGGTGCTAGACCTTGTCTTAAAAAAAAAAAAAAAAAAAAAAAAAAAAAAAAAGAGAGAGAGAGAGAGAGAGAGAGAGAGAGGAAGGAAGAGAAGAAGGAAATCTTAAGAACATAATAGGTGAGGAAAAAAAATACAACATTATACAGTATATTAACAAAATTCAGAGAATATTTGCTATTTATTTTTTTACTGTTAAAAACCAAAGGACTTCCATTGTATTGATAATGTAAATATATAAAAAGGGGGATTGATAGAATAAAATTCCATTTGTCAAGACGGACATGCGTGTAAGTTGTCTATAGGCTATAGCTATGCATCATGATATGTCTTGACATTAGCTATTACGCTTCCGACTTCAGATTGCTGTAGGCATTCATCTTTTAGTGTAGACATTTAAGCACCAGACTGTCCTACCTAGGATCCGCCACTGAATGATAGCTAATAAACAATACTGGTCGTACGGATTTACTCATGCGATTTGATTATTCGCTAAAACTGATGTCATTCTGGGACATCAGCTATTGCCAGCCAGTATTGAATTCGACGCGGCATTGTAGACAGATAATTTATGGTAGTTGGACGTAAGAGTTAGTAATCCACTGTGCCATTAACATGAAATGATTCTCGTACATGCATCACCCTACAAATACCTCCCAGTGCTTAACAAACCAGACCCCAATTTACACTCACAATCTCCATGCATGCATGTTGCGACGGCCGTGCTCTCCTTGTCGGCAAATGCTCAGCTAATGAAGCATAAACATCCCAGACCAACATAAAAGATAAAAAGGGGATAGACAGCAATCGCAACCCGGTTCTTGACCACACCGCTTCCACCCAGAATGCTCACGCCTGCAGCGAGAGACCATGCTACGAGAACGATGTAGATGGGAATTCGTGGAATCCAGTGAAGGCCGAGGGCCGAGAGTAGACCGGCAATAACGAGAGGAAACAGGGTGTAGCCAATGATACAGACGCTTTGCGCAAAAGATCTGTCGTATCATAAATTAGTGCATTGCTTCGGTGAGGAGGCGGACCCCCCTTGTACATCACGTTGAGACGCGACCTACATGTTACCACCTAATAGTTTTATTTGCAATGTGACTACTGCCTCACCAAGCCAGATCATAGCAAAGACGCCACTGAAGACGATGTCCTTCTGTTCGGCTCGAGCGGCAATACTGAGCAGCAAGCTCAGCAGCAGACAGAAGATGAGCGGCCCCCAAAGATCCCAATCACGCAGACCGGGGCTCATGTTGCTTTGAAGCAGCGTTTCGGCATCCAGCATGCGACTAGCCAAGCCTGTCAACTCCTCCCGCGTACCAGTGATCCCAGCGCCGCGGATGTTGGAGTAAGCACCGCGCAGGCCAGTCTGGGAGTCAAACATGGTGCCGCCGAGAAGGTATCGAGGGTATAGAACTTCCCTCAATTTGGCCCAGACGGCAAGTAGATCCCGGCGTAATGTTTCCCAAACGGTTTCATCGATCGTGTTTTGTGGCGCGCGCCTATCCTCACCAGGGATAGAAGACGTGAGATAGGTTTCATTGAGTGGCCTGGAGGACGAGCCGGATCCTATAGCTCCTTGAAGGGGTTGGCGTGAAGACTGGCTCTCGAGAGGGTCGTCGAATTCATTGAGGTCGGCTACGGAACCGTTAGAAAGCTGCTGCTCCCTCGGGTTATAGCAACCGGAATGGACCGAGAACGGACCGCGAATGGAAGTTTTCAGCTGGCCACATGCGTGTCCCGTCATGGCAGATACATACCGTTGTCCGGATCAATCAAATCAGCATCATCTAAGCTGGGCCGATGATAATTGCCTATTGCACTTGGGGAGGACATGGTGCAATCGCTGCGTGGTGTCGGATTGCTCAACGAATCGGATGACCACCTTGTCGAATCAAAATGCGCATCGACAGTACTCGGAGGAAGCCAAGTAGTCTCCTCTGCTAGGAATTCCGGATCTCTGGGTAAAGCGCTGCTGAGTCCTTCACAGCTTCAAGAAAGTAGCGACACGTAGTGTCTAGAAGTGGATCGAACTTGTTCTCGGCGTTGAGACTGGAGTTGAACAGCATGCTGCGAGGCTGTGTCTGGCCTGGCTGCAGGTGGCCAACCGCAGCTTCAGCTCAAGCCGGAAGCCACCTGGCCAAGTATCATGCTACTTACCCGGACTAGAAGGTACCTAGGTACTTGTAGGCATGTCTATCAGGCACTTAGCAGGTAGCACAGGCACCCGAGTACATCAGAAGGACGTCCACGTTATGGCTGGCCCCCCTGCACCCAGACACAGACAGCCAATCAAATACCACGCCAAGTCCTGACCATGCGCTGGCACGGCCGGCCTTGTTTTGGCACCATGAATCGGCGCAGCCACAAGCCCACGACCATGAGAGAAACTTGGTTGACTCGTTTTAAGTATGGTTGGAAGTTGAAAGTTTCTGCAAGCCAACGACGGCCCGGACTTACACCCTTGCCAGATGCGCAACGCTGCTTTGTTTTGCCCTGCTGTGCTTTGCGTAGCCCACTACATATCTCGTAACTACTTTCGAAAGAATCTCTCTTCTTCGGGCCACCAGTGACGAAGCCAAAGTAGACAATTGATCACAGACGGACGTTGAGCCTTACATGCCTCGAGACACAGCGCCTCATGGCGGCCAAGGACGATGATTTATTTGATTTACCCAAGCTACGCGTCTCGTTTGGGTTTGAGGTATCAATACATAAGTTAAAGTCACATCCATGGCATCCGGGTAGCCAAGTACTGATCCTCGCGGAAAGAACGACACACGGTTCTTGGGCCATGATGACACTGTAGCAGGTAACGTCTGAAGCCAGTCACCTCACTTGACCACGAAGCTCCTCTCCATGTTGGTGATGATTGTCGGTTCTAATTCTCTTTGCGCATGAAAGAGTTCTTTGACGTCAAATTCTGTCCATACCAACCCCTGGACCAAGATGCCGTATTCGCTGCTGTTAGCAAAAAACATGTATGATGCGCATTCTTCGGGGCTGTGGCATATATCGAGGTCATCTCGGCTTCCTCCTGGGCTAAAGACTTGCAGATATTTGTATGCAAGCTGTCAAAGCACACCGGTGACGCTAATCCATGCGACGTCATTCAAGTGATACGTGACGAAGATGTACGTGTTTGGGCCGCGACGTACCATTTTGTTGCCATGTCTGACGCCTGCTTTTCGCTAGGAAGCATCATCTGGGTGTTGCTGTACCTGGACAAGAGACCCTGTCTCGGGCGCTCCGTACATCTGCACCGGTGGTGTTGACGCTAAAGTAAAAATATACGACGCGACAAACGGAAGTTTGGTTCGGGTACGAAGGCCGTCATCGTCAATCGTCAACGGCGGCAGTTCTGGAGCTGACTCTTTTGCGTTGCAGTGTTTTGTAGGACACGGGGGAGTACGTCATCTTTGTGTCTGGCTCTTTCCCTCTATACTGACATGAATTGGAGGACGTGAATGATTTGGCGACTTCACCAATAGACCCCTCCATTATCGCCTCTGCATCAGACGACACCAGCGTCCGTATATGGAGTATAGATCCGGTGCACGGAGAACAACCTTGTCTGTGTATCCTGGCTGGAGAAGGGCACTCATGGGGTCTCCTCTCAGTGGTGAGTTCCATGCTGTTCTTGTCTTCACGTGGACGACACGCCTCTTACCGAGCCAGGCATTCCATGACACTGGTCACTACCTTCTCTCTTCAGGCCACGATCAAATCATCAACCTTGTACGTCACTTGCCCTCTTACACCAAGCTTTATTTGCATGTCTCACCTTGTCACACCAGTGGACCATTCCAGACTTGCCCAAGGTCGCCGTCGTGACGCCTTGCCAAGTACATTATCCTCATTTTTCCACATCCGCGGTTCACGGTGGCATAGTTGACTGGTAGGCGGCCCTGATTTCTTCTTCTGCTTCCTCTTTTTTTTTTTTTTCAGATACAGGACTAATACATGAATTTCGTGGCAAGTGTTGCCTTCTACGGAGACTATATACTTTCCAGAGCCTGTCATGATAATGTCATTGTGTTGTGGAGAATCGAGGGCTTTTCGTCTGCCGGGCCAAGACCATCACAGAGTACAGCACCAACTCCCCAAAACGTGCTCCCGACAAGTTATGATGATCCCGGCCGTCTAACAAGGTCTGCGTTTGTTCCCGCTACATCGCCACGATGTCCTTCTCAATACACTCGACTGCTCGAGTTCCACACACCTAATTGTGGTCCGCAATTCTTCATGCGGTTCAAGCTTCATCATGTTCCGGGGCAGAACCCTGTTTTGGCGTTTTGTAACGCGGCGGGGAATATTTTTTTCTGGGATTTCAGGCGACTGACGGTCTATCGAGAGGTCATGGCATCTCAAAACGAGACCTCTCGTTACAAGTCGAAGCCGACTCAGGTTCCCAGCTGGCTAAAGCCTGTGATTCCGCGTCAAAGGACGGATGCAACTGGCAGGATAAAGAGCGTCCCAAGTGACAGGGACTCGTTGGCATCCGGCCAAACCGGCCAGACGGAAAGCAGTGAGTATTCTCCAGAAACATTGGAATCGTGGGCATCCCGGTATAGTATGGAGGATCCGCACCATGCTCTCAGAGCTCATCGGACCGAGTCTTCATCGGCAAACTTCGTGGGTAGGCAAGCAGCGTGGAGTCCAGGTGGCGAATGGTGCGTGGTGGTAGGAAGTTCAAACACAGCCTTGATACTTCAGCGCTGGGCTCGGAAATCAACTTCCCGCACAAACGTGACTCATTAGGCAGAATTGGCGATACCTATAAACAATGTGTCAGGTTCCCCGAATAGGAAGTGAGACGTGGAAACTTTGTTGTTGTGGTTGTTGAGTCTGACACATGCGTTGCACCGAAACATCCAACAAGGAAGGGACGGCATGCTTTGAACGATGCAGGAGTCTGTTGAGTAGAACGTTTGCTTTGTTCTGGATCTTGGCTGCCTTTGCACCATCCTGCATGTCAATAGTGTCATCATCATCTGCACTAGAAGCCAGGAGGTCGGCCATGATCAGTGATACTGTTGCTTGCAGGTGAAGAAAATACTTGTTTGAGGAATATGGTAGATTTTCCATCATCGCATCGATTTTAGAGGCGATTTCCTTTATTCTTCCACAAGCTTGTTCTTTGACTTTTCGCAAACGGCATCTGTCCGGAGTTGTCCAATCATCACGCTCATCTTCCTTGCCGACAAAGTTGCCACAAGTCACTTGGCGCGGACTCTCTCCAGCTCGACAGGATTTTTGCTCTTCATCAAGGCGTAACATTTCAGCCGAATACTCTGCGAAGCAATTGAAAATGTCGCATGAAAAGAGCGCAAACTGAAAATCGAGGGCTGAAACTGTGTTTGGGAACCTGCGATCATATGGATACCTCTGGATCAACTCCTCCATATATGCTCTGAGTCTTGAGATATTGGTATTCGAACCCCATCTTGTAGGAACACGAATGTGTGTGTAGCTCCCGGTACCTTGAGATGGTGTGCTCTGCAATCCGAGCTTTCTCAGATTTTCCTCTTCCCCCGTTCTCATGATAATCTCTGCCCCGAGGGCCCAGAGATTGTGCTGGCGAACATCGATGGGCCTGCCGTCGACTCGGAGTTGCAAGATGACACCGAAGAGCGTGGCGGACCTGCTGACCTTTCCTTCGTCGAGAAGCTGATGCGTGCATCTCAGAAGGATGTCTAGGTGGTTTCCGCCGCGCATCGTCTTTGCCTGTCTGGAGGTGATGGGATTTGTATGGCGTCCTTTTACTTCGTCCAGGTTACTCTCCTCCTCAGAACTCGTGAATTGGCAGTCCCCATGCTGTAAGCCTCGGTGCGGGAAGTATCTAATGTCTTGTGAGGGGTCTTCGCCTTCATCCGTGATGCCAGCCAGTGATAGTTGTCTCTGCCGACCGCTCGACCAACTGTTGCAGGGCGTCGTGACTTTTCGTTGTGCCGAGTAGGGAGTCTCAACGTGTGAGATACTTCGTTTACGCTTGCTTGATTGCTTTTTGGGCGGCGAGTCATTTGATGAGACCATGGTCAAAAGTCTGTGCATCCATCACCGATCTGGTAGATAAGTGAAGCTGTGAGGTGAGTTGGGTCCAAGAAGTTGAGTATGATTTATCCTAGACTTGAAATACAAAGAGCCCCACTTTCTATATGGCAGGTACCTCGCTGTATCAGGGGGCCTTGAAGTTGCTAAGCCAACTCTTGACGGTAGGGAAATAATACGAACGACAAAAGAGGTATTTTCTTCCTGTCTTTCTTTCTTTCTTTCTTTCTTTCTTTCTTTCTTTCTTTCTTTTCTTTTCCTTCTGTTCTTTTCTTTTCTTTTCTTTTTTTTTTTTAA
>SRPV01000250.1:0-26239 GCA_018360135.1 Claviceps sorghi | reverse complement strand
GGAAAAGAGAAAGAAGAAAAAAAAAAAAAAAAAAAAAAAAAAAAACCACAAAATTATGCCAACGACAAAAATGAGCCACTCAACGGAAGCATCAGAAAAACAGGCGCCGCCGGCCCAGTCGCATAAATCATCCACCATTTTCCAGGCTAATCATGGCTCCTCAGCGCATTCTGCTCCTGCCGCCGATGCCGTCAGAGATATCCGGTCGCCAGGTATAGTCCGAGTCGAGGCTATCTCCTCGGTCATCACCACCCTAGATCGCTTCTTTATCTTCGTCGGTGTCTTCCTCCTGGCCTACGTCTACGGCCTTGATGGCACCCTCCGCTATGCCTATCAGCCCACCGCCACCAGCTCTTTCAGCCAGCACTCCCTCTCCGCGACGGTCAATGTCCTGCGATCCGCCATATCCGTCGGTGCTCAGCCCACCGCCGCCAAGATTGCCGACGTATTCGGCCGCGTAGAGCTCATTTGCGTGTCCGTCGTGTTTTATGTCGTCGGCACCATCATCGAGGCCGTCGCTGACAACGTGGATACTTTCTCCGGCGGCGCCATCATCTATCAGATTGGCTACACCATGCTTCTACTGCTGGTCGAGGTCATCATCGCGGACATCACCTCTACGCGGGCGCGTCTCTTCTTCAGCTACATCCCGGCCTTGCCCTTCATCATCAACACGTGGGTATCGGGAGACATATCGTCTGCGGTGCTGGCCGGGCCTGGCTGGAAATGGGGCATCGCCATGTGGGCTATCATCATGCCCGTATGTGCCCTGCCGTTGATCGGCTCTTTGCTGATAGTCACCCGCCGTGCCAAACGTCAGGGCCTGCTCGGCGGCTATGCGACGGCGTTCAAGCAGCTCGGATTCAAAAACCTGGCCGTCAAGCTGTTCTGGCTACTCGACGTCATCGGCATCATCCTCATCATCGCAGTGCTCGACCTGATTCTCGTCCCCTTCACCATTGCCGGCGGCGAAAGCGCAAAATGGGGAAAAGCTCATGTCATCGCGCCGCTCGTCATTGGCGTCCTCTGCATCCCCGCCTTCGTTCTCTGGGAGCTCCGAGCACCGCACCCGCTCATCCCCTTCAAGGAAATGAAGGACCGTGGTGTCTGGGCCCCCATGGGCATCGCCATCTTCCTCAACTTCGCCTTCACCATGCAGAGCGACTTTCTCTACACCGTCCTGCTCGTCGCGTTTGACTTCTCCGTCAAGGCCGCCACCCGCGTCACGTCCCTCTACAGCTTCACCAGCGTCATTGTCGGGCCGTTCCTCGGCCTGCTGGTCTACAAGGTCAAGCGCCTGCGCGTCTTTGTCATTGCAGGCACGCTGCTCTACACCGTCGCCTTTGGCCTGCTGATCCACTACCGCGGCGCCACAGCCGACATCTCCTCCGTGCAGGCCGGCGTCATCGGCGCGCAGGTCCTTCTTGGCATCGCCGGCGGCCTGGTGCCCTATACGGCACAGGCGTCTCTACAGGTCAACCTCAAGCATGAGCACCTGGCCGTCCTGACGGGTATCTTCCTCGCAACCTACAACATTGGCTCCGCTCTGGGCAACACCGTCTCGGGCGCCATCTGGAGCCAGGTCCTGCCGGGCAAGCTCAACGATCTGCTGGAACCCCTCAACTCGACTCTGGGAACCACCATGTATCTGAACCCGCTCAGCACATACGCCATTTACCCGGTTGGGACCCCCGAGCGCACCGCAATAATCCAGTCCTACCAGTCCGTACAGAAACTGCTCACCATCACAGGAATCTGCCTCTGCGTGCCCCTCATCGTTTTCGCCATCCTGCTGCGGAATCCCCGCCTCGACAACCGACAGACGCTGGCCAAGGACTCGGAGCCCGAGACGGAGGCCGACACCGAGACTGACGCTGAGGCTGTGTCTGTGAGAGCATAGGGATGGTCCCACGGACAGATTACTTGTGAAGAGCTATTTCATGTAAAGGAAGACTTGATCCGAAGCACGTATAGAGCAACAAATAGTAAAATAGTAGTTTTCCCACAATACATCCCGCATCCGGACGCTGTGGTGAAAAATGAAGGGTGTGATGTCGGGGCGTTCTTCGTCCTGGGGTTTTTGTAGTGACGTCCGCCGGTGTTTGGCGCGCGGTCACGTCGGGACGGTTCGATGGCGCTGGCTGAGGATGTAGTACAAATCTGGTCATTTCGTTCCATTTAGACCTGTAGCCAGAGACACGAGCACACCGAGAGAAACACGGACAAAAAGCATGCACATGCCAGGCGTTCCGTCGTCCACAGTCCATTCAACTACTTGGACGAATCCGTTCTGCCCTTGATCTTCTTTTTCCCACCATTCGGCTTCTCCGTGCCCTTGCCCTTGTTCTTCTCCCTCTGCTTACCCCGTTTAATCGTCTGCACCAATTCCTCAATCTCCTCGATCCTCTCCCGCTGCTGCTTCTCTTCATCCTGCTTGTCCCTGGCAGCTTTCTCGCGCGCGCGCGCCTTGGCGGCCGCCTTCTCCGCCCGCTCGATCAACGCATCGCTTTCCCGCCACAGTTTCTGCGCCACCTCATCGTCCTTGACTTCGGTGCGCGCAAAGTCCACCTCGATGCACTCCTTTATGAGCCGACCGCCGTGGCCGACGGCGAGGCTGGACTCCATGACGGCGTGGAGGATGGACTGGGCGCCTCGGAAGGGCGACTTGAGCAGGAACCAGGGGACGATATAGCCGGCCAGGTAGAGTGCTAGTCCGAAGAGAGAGCCCCTCGTGAGCCAGCGCTGCGTGCCAGGGGTGCGGCTCAAGCCCGGGTCGACAAAGATGACCTTGGCATTCATGGGCATCTGATCCGGGCGCTTGTAGAGATCGAGATGCTTCTGCAGGGCCTGTCCGAAAACCATCAGCGCGAGCTTGCTCCGCGCATACGCACCCGAGGGGGACCAGTTGGTCTCGTCGACCGGCTCCCTCAGCGAGGGCGACGCAATGTACGAGGAGCAAGTCGCCATGACAATGCGGACATCCCGATCAAACGGCTGGGCCTTGATGGCCGGGCTCAAGATGCTCAGCAGATGGAAATTGGCCAGGTAGTTGACCATCCACGTCTCTTCGATGCCGTCCCCCGTCTCCCGCCGCTTGCTCCCGGGAGGTGCGGCCGTCGCGGCGCACAAAACAAGCATGTCCAGCCTCCGCGGCGGCGCATTGTCAATCCACTTGGTCGCGAACTTGCGGATGCTGTGCAGGCTCGACAGGTCCACCTGCTCGGCGTAGATGAGCTGGTTGTTCGTTCGGTCGCGCAGATCCTGTATGTATTCGACGAGGAACGGGTCCGACGGCGGTGTCTGCGTCAGGAGGACGAGCTGCGCGCCCCGGCCGGCCATCTCCTGGGCTGCCATGGCGCCGATGCCCGACGTGGCGCCTGTCATGAGGATGACTTTTCCGTGGAGGTTCTTCTCGGCGGTGTTGATGGCGCCCGAGGTCCATGCTTTGAGGAGAAACAGCGCCGTGATGGCCACGGTGGCGGCGAGGATCGTGTAGGCGTTGTCGCGCAGCCAGTCTGGGGGACCGTTGCTGATGACATACATGATGAAGGGGATGGGCATCTTGGGCAGGGGGGCCGACCCGGGCGGCGTCGAGGTTGCGGCCGCGATGAATCAAGTCTGGGAGAGATTGTGTGCCATGGACAAGGCTCGAGGAGGGGTTTTTGGGCGGTATCGAAGGCGTAGGGAGTTGCTGGTGGTGGTGGTGGAGGCGGTGGCCGCGATGGGGATGGTCGGGAGTTTTGGAGTTTTAAGCCAGGTGGTTTAATCTGGTCAATTCACCAAGCTGTCTGGTGAGTCAAGCAAGCTCTCTGCACGCCCGGTCCAGCCTGGTATGTCTGCAGCTGTGGGCGCAGCTGTGGGCACATGCATGAATGTCTGGTCCCCACATGCAAAAAGCACGGGCCTGTCTTGAACTTGGCCTGACCAGACGACATGCAGACGCTTTCATCTCGTACGTTGGCCCATTTGTTTTGCCGCCACGTTAATTTACGCACAACACCTCGCGAACAGTTTGTTCATCTGCTCGAATCCACTCAAAACAATGTCTTTCCCGAAAACCCTCATACCGTGTTGTTGGCACCATTGGTCCCGCCGATCCCATGGCCATTCCGATCGCCCCTAGGCCTTTTTGTCCAAATCTCCCCAACGGGATCACCAGGTTCAGCAACGCAGATCCAGTCGCCGATGCCATCGTCCGGCTTCGCCCTCCTGACACCGCGCCCGCCCCCTCCGATAATCAGATTTCCCGGTCGGTACGTCTTGTCCTCATTCATCCTGCGAATGACGCTGCCGTGGACGCGCACATTGTCCGGGATGTCTCTTGTCTCGCCGCACGGCAGAGGCCATCGAATCGGCTTCCACGATCCGTTGGGCTGCAGGTCCATTCGTCGAAAGGGCAGATATTCCATGAACTTCCAGGCCGTGACGGCCATGGCGCCCAGCCCTCCTCCGTATTCGAGAGAGTCGTGGATGAGCGCTGTGTGTGCTCTGTGCATCATTTCGTGGAAGGGTGACATGGGCGAAGACGCCGTCTCCTGCGCGGCATGCGCGGTCTGGAATTCGGCCTCGTCCATCGATGGACTTGACTGGCTGTTTGGCAGTCCATGCTGAATGTGCCCTGCTTCGTCTTGCACTTGGATCGCCGGTCTGCTGGCCCGACTCGTCCGGGCGTCTCGCGCAGATGGCCGGATCTGATGGTCAGCGGCGTCTTGGCACCCCATGTCGATGACGTTGGGCATGTCGAAGGCGAGACCAGCCTTGATGGCTTCGCGCACCATCCAGGCCAGCGGCACATGGCTCGCACTCTTGTGATCATCGGGCGCGTCCCATCCACCGCCAATGTCGCCGTGGCCGCCAGCAAACCAGACTTCGTCGATGTCTTGGTCCTCGTTCTTCCAGTCGTCCAGTTCAGCCTCCCATTGGAACGCATCCGAACACGAAATGTTGTCTGCATCCACGAGAGCACCGCGCATCATGCGCTGGCGAGATCGGGATCTTGGTCGGTACGGCGCAAAGTCGTGCTCCTGCGACATGGCACCCCTGCGGCCTCTGCCCATATCTCCTGCTCCCGGCGACAAGAACTTGTCTGCATGTGGCTCGTGGTGTGTCTCGTGTTTCTCGTGTGTCTCCGTCTTCGCGGTAGAACCACCGAGTCCTGATCGATCAGGAGCGCGTGGGCGGTCCACGCTTTTCCGCATCTTGTCAATCATTTCACCTACGTGAGGATGATACCTGTGAGCATGATGCTCGTGCTTGGGCGCCTTTTGGTACATCAAGTCTTGGCGGAATTTGGCGCGTCGCTCGTCAATGCTGACGGCATGTCGAATCACCTTGGCGCTCGACCGTGCTGTGTAGGGGAACTTGCTTCTCTGCATCCATGCCGCCTCGAAACGCGGGACGGAATTGACCGTGTCGAACAAGCCCAGGAATCGGATCCGGCCGACCGGTCGCGAGAAGGTTTCTCGGAAGCCCTTCATATAGTTGTACATGCGCCTGGCCTCCCTGTTCTCCTCGGTGTCATCCTGATGGCCGTTGTCTTGATTGGAAGCGGGCTTCCTGCTCTGCCACTGCGCAAAGGCCTTCCAGGCAAACTTGACCATTTCCTCGTTGCCGTGACAAAGCAGCCCGATGTAGTCGAGCATCTCGGCGAGAAACCTCGCAATGTAGGCGCCCCGACTGAAGCCAAACATGTAAATCTCGTCCCCCTGCTGGTAGAAGCGCATCAAGAAGCGGTAGCCGCCGACGACGTGCTGGTCAAAGGACGAGCCAATGGCCGAGTCCTTGGCTTTTTCATACCATGATTTGACGCGTGCGCGGAGGCCACTGTGTGATAGAGAGTGCGAAATGACGTAGGTGCCGATGCCGGCTGCCAGGTTCACAGAGTCAGCGCGCTCAAACCAGGTATTTCCCGGGTATGTGCGTGTAGGCGGTGTCGTGATGCTGCAAAGAGGAAATAAAACAAGGAGAGAAGGAACAAAGACTCACGCTGATAATAGTGGTACTGATCGCCGGCAGACCGGTCAAGCATGCGAAAGATCTTGAGAATGTTGCTATCACTCTCGTTGCCGTGGAACTTGTTTCCCGTGCCATCGAAGCACAAGATGAGTTTGCGCGGCCGCCGGTCCGATTCCCTCGGAACGGCAGCATGGCCCGAGAAGGGGCTCATGTTTCTCGGGCTCCTGGCACCACGACTTTTGGCTCGGGGTGAGCAGTCGACTGAGGCGTCGTCCCGCCGGCCCCGAGGAGCCTCTGCTGACCAAGAACCCAGTCGAGCCTCGGCCATTTGCCATGTGCCCGTCGACGTGGAACAATTTGTCTGCTTGGGCGGTTTGAGTGATACGGACCACACCGGCTTCCAACCGAGGCAAAGGAAAGAAGAGAAATGTCCCCAATTTATGCCACGTCTTGGGCATCGGGCTCCGTCTCCGTCACCGGCATGCCTGGCGAGCCAACGATGGACGGGACCGTGGCGAATTTAACATGGCGGCACTGCGGTTGTCTCTGGGCGTCGACTCCACACGGAGTAACTTGTCCCATGGATGGTTGAAATGGTTGTGATGGCTTGCATGTCTCGGGCTGAGCCTTGAGGCCGGGCGCCACATGGATGTATGCCAGCCTCGTTGCACGGCGGACACTGCGTAGGAGAACAAACTCCTTCCCCTCCCCCATAGTCCAGTTGTTCAGTGCCCTCTCGAGGATGGAAGCTGAACCATGGTTCATGACACGGCCGAGGTGTGGTACATTCGGAACGAGGGGCGGTCCGCAACAGTCTGTTTGGACGAAGACTGGCCTTGAATGGACGTCTTGTATGCATGTGCTGTGCGCGTATGTACGTGTATGGGGCGGTAGGACGAGACATTGCCAGGTGACGGATGCCGTGATGTGCAGTGATGGTCCAATGATGGTCCAAGTAATAGACATCGGTGATGATCCAAGTGCTGACCCAGTGACAGACGCCAGTGACAGACAGAAAGGGGGAAAAGCAAAACCATGTCCTCGCCAGCGGCCTCGGCTTTCTTGGCTTCCGCTACTGATTGGGAGAGCGGGCAAGGAAAAGAAAAGAAAAGAAGACGTGTCAGCAGGGCCAACAGACATCAGCAAAGATCCAAGTGATGACCCAGCAACAGAAACCAGTGGCAAGCAGAAAGGAAAAAGCAAAAAAAAAAAAACATGTCATCTCAGCGCCGACACGTCAAACCAAACGCCAGCCCTCGCACAGCGATGCCAAAACAGCCGCCCGCATACCCCGTGCCACCAGAACCGGCAATACAAACCCAACCAGACCAATGCCTGCCGTCCGGCCCGCAGACTTGCTCCGTAAAAAGCCACCTGCGGAACGCGAATTCTCCCGCTCCTCACTTCCATTCTTCCCAAGTGCATGTTGGATGCGGGTGGTTCGTCCTCGGCGTCAAGCAGGACGGCTCCGACGGCACAGGCGGCACGGTGCCGGCGCCAGCTTTCGTCGCCCACCCTGTACCGAGATCTGCACACCCGCCACATCGCCGATGCCTTCAAGCTGTATCCCGTGCTCCGCCGCGCTGCACTTCCGCGAGCTTATCTCGCAAGGCTAAGCCCCCATGTCGACCAAACTTTGTGACGCCTAGCATCACAACGTATTCATCCCCGTGACCGCAAACATCCATCCCATGGACAGGCGCTTAAAAACAAACTCGACTTGATTGCTATCCCCGCCTCGTAAAGACATTCTTATCTACCCACGGTGATCCGGCCCGTGTCTTGGGCCCAAAAGGCCAGGATTCCAAGAAAAAATAAAAAAAAAATACCGATTGTTAATAATACAGACCTCGTCTCTGTCGATTGCAGTAGACAGTCTTGGCTCTGTTAGAATCCGAGAAGCTCCCCTCCCCCTTTCACCAAGGAATAGCAAAAAAGAAAGAAAGAAAACAATAAAAAGAAAACAATAAAAAAAAAGAAAAAGAAAAAAAGACTACGCCGGCAACCCTCGCTTCTCGCTCTCCGTAAAGAAAATTACCATCCTCCACAGCTTCTTTACCAGATCCTCTGCGTCTTCGTCCAATGCCTAAAGTCCCGTTAGCAATGAGTTCTTCTTCGTGGAATCTAGCCACGACACTGAGGGATAATAAGGTGAAAAACAACGTACCCCTTCCAGTTCCTCCACCAGAGCCGGCGCAGTGCCATGCTTTCGCAGGTGCTCCTCCACGGCTTCTACCAGCATTTCCTCTTGCACACCCAGATAGTCCACAACCTTCTTCTCGACAAACGGCCGCAACTTGTCCCGCACGACCGAGTCGTCCATGTAATCCCACTTGACCTCCCAATTCCACAGGCCTTCCTTCTCCGACGGTATCTCTTGCGCCAACGCCCTGACAGCCTGCGAGATCTCCTCTTCCGTCATGGCGGCAGCGCCAGTTATGGGCTCCATCTGGATAGGGATGAGCTGGCGCTTGCTGGACTGCTCCGTGTCCTCGTCGTCCAGCAGACCCTCGACTTCGGCAATGGTACGCCGTTGCGGGCCCCTCGACGCTTGCGCCTTTTGTGCCGCAGCACCAAGTGACAGCTTGAACGGCTGAGGAGCTGCAGCCGCGGCAGAAGCCGTGGCCGCTTCGCGTCGATCCATCTCCTCGGCTTGCTGGTCCAGGAACGAATCAGCCATGCCCCGGGCCTTCTCCATCTGGGCTTGTTCTCTCCGGCGTTCTTCATTTTCCGCTCGCCGGTCCGCATCGTCTTTGTTCTCTTCGTCTGCCCGATCCATGCCTCGTTTTCTGGCCCAGGTCCCATGGTCGCGGTAGTATAGATGCGACTTGCGGCTCGACTCGCGTTCATCATTCCACGACTTTTCTCGCTCCAGTTGCTCGTCCTTCTTGCGCTGCTCCGATTCGGCTTCCTGTTTCTCACGGTCCCGCTCTCTGTCCAGGGCGGATTGCCTGGAACGTTCCCTGTTTGCCCATTTACGCTCCGCGTCCGTGTATGCCTTCTCGTCATCTGCTTCCTGGTTCTGGACATGTCTCCGATGAAGCTCCTCATCGCTGGCATCAGACTCTTCCTCGGCGCGATTGATGCCGAATTCTCCATTGGTATTGAGAAACGACACTCCTCTGGACGTCCCATTTTGACCTCGCGGTCCAGACGGCGCATTAGGCACCGATCCCCTCGGTCCCAAAGGGATGTTGTTGGCACCTGCTGTCTGGCGAGACGGCCCATTTCTCCGTCGCTCCATTTCCTCCATCTCCTCTTCCTTCCGTAGGCGTTCGAGATCGCGCTGGTTGCTTCGTTCTCTGAAGGCAGCGATTTCTCCTGCGACAACCTCTCGCATTTCCGCGGGAATGTCAGCAAGCTCATCTTCTTGCGCTATCGGAATGTTGACGACTTCCACGTTCTCGTCCGTGCCATTCTTCATCGCACTATCTCCGTCGGCATCGACCCGATTGCTGGTAGAAGGGTAGAACAGCTCTCGGAGAGATCGCTTGAGTTGTGCCTTGGCGCTCTCGAACCTGCTTGAGGCATCCGAATCGTTTGCCCTCTTCTCTTCTAGGGATTCCACGTACTTGAGCGAGGCAGGATCAACGGCGCATTGCAGCTTCGTCTTGTCAATGCCTTGGTAGTCGTCATTCTCAGGCGCAGGGTCGCTTGAGCCGCTTTGACGGTGCAGTGGGACCTCTACATCCTGCTCATACAGTAACTTGACAGCGTTGAACACGGATTCCGCATCTTCGAACAGAGCAAACCCAAACCTGGTACCTTTGTGCTCCTCCATGACGCTCCCAAAGGATTCCCATTTGCGCAAGGTCCCAATGGAACCCAACAGCGCCTGCACTCCCTCGTCGCCTCGGACACCATCAGGTATTTGGTAGAGCATAATCGTTCGCAACCGCTCATCACTTGTCGGTGGTACCAGAGCCTGAACAGCTTCCCTTGCGGCACCTCGACCCTGTTCCGAACCGCGCTCCGTACCGAGACCAGGTCGACAGCCGCCGCCGCCACCACCGCCGGAAGCGTGTGTGCGATCACCGCGTCCGCCCTCAGCAGCGGGCGCAATCGTCCCTAATCGAATGACGGGCGCGTTGAAGTTGATGTTGGGCATGTTGGCAGGAGCCTGGAAGTTGGCGGGTAAGCCGCCAGGACGCCCAGATTGGGGAGCGTTTGCCTGCTGCATACCTGGAGGGGCGCTCATGCCCAGGGGAGCAGTAATTCCAGGAGGAGGTCCTGTGAAGATGTCACCGAGTTAGCAATCCACTGCGCGTTCCCAGAGTTGACCGAATGAGTTGCTGTCCGTCGTACCTAATCCTGGCGGCGCACTCATACCGGGCGGCGGTGCCCCATATCCGCCACTATAGCCAGGTGGCATGCCATAGGGAGAGCCTGAGTGATCAATGTCAGACAACTACTTTTGCTTTTCCAGCAGGTTTATCAACATGACTCACCCCCATAATGGTTGTACGACATGCCCAAGAGAGGGGGGGAGAGAGGGGGAGAGCGAGAGTGAGAGAGAAGAAGAAGAAGAAGAAGAAGAAGAAGAAGAAGAAGAAGAAGAAGAAGAAGAAAAGCTGTCGCAATAAAGGCCGGTCAACAAGAGTAATGGAGACGACGTAGGATCTTGTCAAACGCACGTTTTCTGGCGTGTATGTATGTGGAATGGATTCCCGGGCGGCAACCTGGACTCGCGCGTCAGCAAGCCCAATACGTTCGGACGTCGCACGTGAACTTGAGTCGGGGAGCGCTGTTTCCTCGCCGAGGCCGCCGTGCAAGCAGGTCGTTGCTGGAATACGCGTGATGCAGGTTTGCTGGACCGCCGGGTTGTGATTGACGGCTCCAGTCGAGAAAAGAGCTTCCAGCCTCGCCTCTGCTTTGGCCAGCCAAAACAATTTCAGTGGAGCTTGATCGGTTCTGCCAGGCCTGTCCACGACCCCACGCACCCGCCTCCCTCGCGCAAGCATCCGCTCTGGCCTGGTCGGGTGCCTTCCCACCGCTGGCCGCCCTGCCTGGTGCGCCAAGGCACCCAGGTACATGCGTATCAACGTTACTCCGACCCGGACAACCACATCACGTTTTTTTGTCCAAGATTGGCCGGGGCGCTGTCGATGGGCATGAGAAGCGTCTGCGAATCGGCCACCCCGTCCCCTTTCATCAATACTCCAGGCTCGACAGCGCAGCGGCGCCAGACAGCGTCGTCAACATGTACGTCCCGTCGACACGTTTGCCGCACCCCTCTCTTCGTCCCCGTGCTAACCGTTCGCAGGGCCGCAGTCAGATACACCAGCGCCATGCTGGCCCGGATGCTCGCCTCACCCGTCCAGCCCATCACCACCCGCGCCTTCTCCTCCGCGATTCCTCTGCGCTTCTCGCCCACCAAGCTGTCGTACAGCACCGCCTACTCTCCGCTCACGCGCTCAAATCCCCTCGTAGGCAACACCGTGACCGCGGAGCCCGCACCATCTAGCCAAGAAAACCAGCCCGCGTCCACCTCCCAGACCGCCTCCTCTCCAAGCACGCCAGATTCGATCCCCGATGCGCCGATGCCACCATCTCCTCCTCCTCCCCCCCCACCACCCCAGTCCACCGCCGAAGAAGCACCCTCACCAAAGCCCCAAACCTCATTCGCCTACAACGCCGCCGACCGCAACCAGACTATCAACCTCGCCGACATCATCTCCGAAAAAGCCTCCCAGTACCGCGGCAACCAACTGATTCAGAACCCCCTCGACAAACCTAACGTGCGCACCAAAGCCGTAGTCGGCCGAACTGTCTTCCTCAAGCAAAAACTCGGCCCGCAGTCCGCGCCCACGGTCGTGTCCGGCCTCCGCGTGCTGGACAAGATGTGTCGGGACCAGAAGATCAGGAACAAATACCATTCGCAAAAGTTCCACGAGAGAAAGGGTCTCAAGAAGAAGCGGTTGAGGAGTCAGCGGTGGCGGGCGCGGTTTAAGACGGGCTTCAAGGCGGCTGTTAGTCGGGTTGTTGAGTTGAAGAGGCAGGGGTGGTGAGGAGCGCGCAATGATTTTCACCCACGGCAGGAGGTATGGTATCTGTAGGATTTAGTGAGACCAACGCAGAGATGTGTATATTGTATGTACTATACGAAACGAGATAAATGGGGGAATAGAAAAAAAAATAGCTATTTTTGAAGTTTAAAGAGAGAAAATGAGGAGGAAAAAAAAAAAAAAAAAAAAAAAAAAAAAAAAAAAAAAAAAGAGGCATCCAGAACCGTAGACGGAAACCCATCTCGAATGTCAATTACACACCAAGACCCATACACGTCATATGTACATTTCAGTCATGTAGTCGTTATCCCATTCCGCGCAACTCTACCAACCCCTGCCCGGACTCCCTACTGGGCTCGTCCTCATCTTAGGCCTCGACTTGAACACAGCCTCCATGTCTTCCTCCATGATGAGCTCCTGCGTCAACGTGTCATGGTCAAGCCCGCTCCCATGCTCCTCCTCCTCCATTTTTTCAAGGTACCCGGCCTCCTTTCGGGTCGACGGTTTGCTTGTGCGTAGGGACTTCCGCCGCTGGAACTGTGCCTTCTTCTGAGCTTGCTGGAGGCCAGCCATGCTGAGACGAGTCCGACTAGCTAGATCCATGGCTTCAGAGCCTTCCTTCATGGAGTCAGACTCAGAGGGAGGTGTCGAGCCAGGGTCGTTTCGCGATACCGGATGCCGCCGAAGCGGTAGTTCTGGTTCTTCGTCCAAGAAGGGAGACTGGTTGCCCGCCATGGACAGACGTGTTCGTTGAGCAAGAGACAGCGTGGGTCTCTGTCTGGCGTGTTTCATGGGAGAGGGAGACGCGTGGTCCATTGCCTCGAGTATACCCTCCGCCGAGTCCCGTGTGGGCGAGGGAGGCGGTTCGAGCTCCTCGAACTCCTCTGCAGGAGGGATGAAGAAGTTTTCCTGGCGAAGGGTTGCTTCCTCATCGCGAGGGGGCGAAGACGACGACAGTGTCGAGGTCGACCGGTGGAAGACGTCTGACGTAGGCATTTGCGGCTTAACAGGGTGGTGCCGCCAACTGTCGAGCCTAGTCCTGTTGCTTCGAACAGGGATTGCCGTCGTCAAGGCCTCCGCCTCCTCAGAAGGCGGCTCATCCTCAAGTTCGCTCATCTCCGAGATAGTCTCGCCGCCGTCAGTGGATTGGCAGCCGAGAGAAGAAACCCCTAGGGATCTACGACGGGATTCCGACGAACCAAGGAAGTTCAAAACAGTTGAGTCAACTTTTTTGATACTCGCCAGATCGTCTTTGAGCCCTCTCAGAAGTTGTGCGTAGCTTTCTGAGGATTCTGACTTTCCTTTCCCTCCCCCAGGGCTATTTTCTAGAGCTTGGCATGCCCCTCCGGCTTGCAAGCTATGGTGCGACGAGAATTGAAAATCGATGCCACGATTTGGTTTTCCCATCCTAGCATCTCGCTTCTTCGACGGCGAGGCAGCGGACTCGGCAAGTTGACCAAAAGTGCTATCCCGAAAGGTATTCCACCTGGCCAGTCTGTCTTTCTGCAGCTTGACCCTGTTGTCAAGCTGCTCCAGCAGGCCCCCCGAGTCTTCCTCAAGCTCGGCCAAGCGGCCTTGTTGCACCCGTCGCCAGACTCGGTCAAAAGGCATGCCCAGCAAGTCCGTTGACACTTTGGCGGAGCAATCGCCCTCCATGAGAGTTTCCATCCATCTCTCGTTGCCAGACCAGTTGTTCCTTACCAGCCGACGCATTTCCTTCTTGGCGTTCCTGGACAAGGTATCCTGCGCGCTCTCCGACTCCTTTGCCCGGACTGCCTCCATCCTGCGCCGTAGACCCCGCTTTTTGATGCTCAGCAAATCGCCAAAGTCGCGATACATGGCTCGTTCTTCCTCCTTTTGTTCCATGAAGCGTCGAAGCGAGAATCTGTACGCCACATTCAAAACACGCAGATCGGTGTTGTCGCCCTCGTAGCCTCTCGTTTCCATCGCGAGCTTCACAGCAATTGGATGGTGATGACGGGCGGCCGACGTCGTCTCCTCCCGAACCGCCCTCTTGAGCACGGCCGTGGAAAAGTACGCCAAGACTTCTTCCAGACGCTCGCCCTTGCAGTCATCGAGCATGGTCTTTCGTACGACGGAATCTCGGCCCAGAAAGCCATTCTTCTTGAGTGCGTCGAGTGCTCGCCAGAGGGCAGCCCTCAGGCTGACAGATTGCATTTGGTCGTGGGGCGGGAAGAAGGGAGAGAGCTTCTGCCTGTTTGTCAGCCCTGGTTCCAGGGACCGTACCGTACCAGCCGTCACGTTCCGACTTGGGTCCTCCTCCTTTGCCGCCATGTACAGACTGAGAGGTACTTACTGAGCAGGTTTCCTCGGGATCCCATATCTCAAAAAGCTTCACCAGCGCCCACTCCACGCATTTTATCCTCCTCTTCAGCCCCTGTACCCCAGCCGTCGAGAACGTTTCAAAGGTGATATCCGGCCAGTCGGGCAGCAGATCCAGATCCAGAAGCCTCAGATTCATGAGAAACACCGACAGCGACGACGCGGCGGCAGAAGCAGCAGCAGCAGCAGCAGCAGCAGCAGGTGATGTCCCTGTGTCGTCATGGTTTGGACTCGCTGCAGCAGCCGTCTTCGGTCTCGAATTCCCGGCTGCAATGTTCATTCGGGGTCGCGGCCGGGGCTGGAGAGCTGCCATGGTGGCATCGCGGTCTGGCCAATATAACTCTCTCCGATGTCCTGCTTGAGGTGCATGCAAGGTCCGGGAGCAACGGCCAGCAGTCGGGACGCAGAGAGACTCGACCGATTGTGACCAGAATGAGGCTGGGGGACAAAGACGGGTGACCACGGGTAAGTATGAAGGAAGAGCGGCAAGGGGCCATGGATGGAAGGTCCAGGCCTGGTCGGCCAGACTCCACTAACAAGGATACATCATGCGAGGCGGCAGCTGCGCCAGAGGTCCGGGTACCGACCGACCATATGTACAGTACATCTTGGAGCAAATACCTAGATCCGACTCGAAACGGCCACAACAGGACTACAACGGCACTTCCACCAACCATCGACATTTCCCTCTAGCGGCTTTGTTGGTCGCCTTTGGATCAAACTACGTACAGGCTTCTGTTTCTCCTCCAAGCCCTCCCGCAAAACCCCATTCCAGAGGACTGACCGATCAGGGACCAGGCTGCGTCGGCTCAAAGCCCGTACTGCTCCGCTGCCGGACACCACATCTCGAGAGCGTGGGCAAGGCTCTCCACGCCCGAGTAGTTGATGTTGTCGGTCGCCGTCGTGACGTTCCAATCCACAGGCCCGTACAGGAACCACGAATTCAGCGGCTCCGCCAACACCTCCCTGCTGGTGCCGTTCACCGTCCGCTGAATGCCAACGTTGCCCGCCAAGACGTATGCCTTTGTGTCCACGCCCGGCTCGGGATAGTCGATCATCTTCAACGGGGCCTTGGCATATCCCACCGGGATATTGGTGACATCGAGGCGCCTGTAGGAAACACCATCCAGCTTCGTCTCGTTTGCCCGGGCCGCCGCGTCAGGGGGACTCGTCAGGCTTCCATCTTCCCTCCAGTGCACAAAGCCCGTGATCCAGCCCGATATGTCGTACTTGGTCGGCGGTCCGCACGTGGCATGCCAATTTGCTCGGACAATCTGCTCCCAGAACGACTTGGTGGCCGGACTATGTGGTTCATCCCACGTCTTCACGAACCGGCCGAGGATGGGCCTCAGCCGGCTGGCGTACTGCGTCGGCTCCTCGCCCCATTCCTTCAGCCGATCCAGTTTCTTATACAACTTCACCCAGTCATCTCGGTTGCCCAGCAAAGTGATCGACGGGATCCCACATATCAATTCGGCAGAAAACTCGAAATAATGCTGCGTCAGCCCCATCATCAACACAGTCGCCGTCATGTTATCGTTCTGAGTGCTGGTGCTGAACCCGGGCATCACCCAGCCCAGCAACCAGTCCGTCTTGACACGCCTTTGTATTTCTCTCCCAAACGACGCAATCGCGCCTTGCCAAGATATTCCCTCCACCCTGATCTCGCGTTTCCCTTCAAAATCGACGAATAAATGTCGAATGGACTCGGCGTTCGCCGTCATATAGAAGTTGAGCTGGACGAGTATCTCAAACCATATCACATCTGGCCGAAGAACAAGACTCTGGTGATTTGCCCACGCGAAGATGGCTCCGCGCACAAAACTGTCCGAGATCGGGTACACGCCCTTAGGAACCTGCTCGCCGGTTCCATGCGGCTCCGAGTACGATGACAACAGAAGTCGGGGCCTGTACGGGTTCTTGTCGGCCACTTCCTCGGGGCAGCTCTGGCGGAACAATTCAGCGGCAGAGGACACAACTCCTGAAGTATCCAAGGGAAGCGGTGCCACGCTGCTGACTTGGACCGTGATCTTGCATAGTATGGCCGCTGGCAGGCCCAGACAGCACAATAGCGTGATGGGTGTTGACCTCATTTTCGAACGAAGCAGAATACAGACATGAATGTCGTATTTTGGCACGATGGCGATGAAGGAGCCACACGCTGCTGTTATCCAAGAGAGGGGGATTCACGTCTACTTCGGATTGAGGCCACGTATCACCGCGGCGAAAGGAATGCTCTGCCAGTCAGATCGAAGCGCTCCAGACATCAAAGCTTACATCGCCAGCATTCCAGAGCCATGGCCTCTCCAATGAGTCTAATGGGGCTTGCTGATTGCCAGCAAAGTGTAAACACGCGTCACGCGTTATTCCATTACTAGGGGACAAGACTACAAGAGACTACACCATCACGTCATCAGTCCAGAGTACTTCGTCGAATTCGAAAGGGCAAAATGCAAGAAGAATAAAGCAGTGGAGATAGATAGATATATAACGGGAGAGGGAGGGGTGAGGAGAAGGAGAGAGACAAAAGAGAAAGTCCGATACGGGCTACACAACGTACAGCAGACACAGTTTTACATGTTTCAGAGGTCAAAGGATGTGCTTCATTCATCTAATCCATTCTATGAATATCGATAAATCGACAGAAAAGCCAGCGTCGAGAAAATAAGTCGACGTCATTGAGGAGCAACTTAGGCTTCCTCTTATCAACTCCAAACCCCTCCCAAGCGCCATGCTCATCAGCAAAATTGAGGAAAAAGGCCCAGATAAGAAAACATTGTTGAACAAATTGGAGCGGGTCATAAAGGCCAGGTATCACATGTATCACGTTGCTCGTCTACCCAGCCATCATATCTTGGCGCGAAGCTGTCGCGCGTCTTTTCGACCATTCAGTCAGTCTTCGCAGCTGTCGTCGAGTACACGCTGGACAACTTGAACCAGTTGGGGGTGAATCTTTTCGCTAGTCTGGATGCCACAGACCTTGCCAACGACATCCTCGGCCGAGTTTTCCGACATAATCTTGGCCAATTCTATCGACTCTTCATCGTCTTCCACGTTCTGGAAACGAAAGCACATTTCAATGGCGTCGAGGAGATATTTGATAGGCTGCCCATTTTCGGCGAGCTCAGCGGCGGGACCGATAAAACGTTCCTTACGGCTAAGCTTTCTGAGTGGCGCGCGACCGACACGCTCCACGGCGTCTTCCAGGTGAGGGTTGCCGATGCGTTTGATAATCTTCTCGACATATGCAGCTTGGTCCTCCTCCTTGAACTCGTGCTTGGTGACAATGAGATTTTTAGTTTCCATTAGCGCACCTCGAACTTCTGACATGATGTCCTTGTCTTGAAGAGCATCATATACAGTACGCTTTCTTCGGTTGTAACCATGGTAGGCTGCCGTGGCATGGCCAGTATTCACTGTATACAGCTTGCGTTCAATAAAGGGTGCGAGGTTGTCAACCCATTGGATACCTTCAATTGAAGGAATACCAACATCCTCGAAAGGGGTTTTATCCACAACCCATTCGAAGAACTTTTCGAGAGTAACGTCAAGCCCGGCGCTGGGATCCTGAGCAGGCACAATGCGGTCAATAGCTGAGTTTGCGTAACGAGCTCGAAGATGGTGATCTTCTAAACGTTCGGGTGCTGTATTCTTAGGGTCTTTGATATGCTGAGCGAGCGTGTCGGTAGCACCGATGGCGTTCTCGCAAGCAATAACATGGAGAGGCGACTTATCGCTCGCTCGACGATCGATGCCCTTGGCAATGACAGGAGCGATGAATTTTAAGATGTTGGGTCCAACAGAACAAGTGACAACATCAGCCGTAGCAATCTCGTTGACTAAATCTTGCTCGTGTGTTCTGGAGTTGATGGCACGATAATTTGTGATGGTTTTTTCGCTCGTGCCCTCGGTTCCAACTTCAATGACCTTGTACGAAGGTGCCGCGTTGATCTTGTCGATGAGCGAGTCAACAACGTCGGCGAAGACAACCTCATATCCAGAGTTGTGCAAGAAGCAGGCAACAAAACCACGACCTGCAAGTAGCACCGTTAGTGTCTCCAATCTAGCGTTATTCGTGGAATACGGACGGGGGCCGATTGGCGAAAGCGTATAAAGGTGAGTTCACCTGTACGCTGTGTGCATCGTGCAAATTACATACCAATATTGCCGGCGCCGAAATGGACGGCCTTCTTTGTGCTGGGAGCCATCATGGAAAGGGGTTGCTGTGTAGATTGAACTGCGAGGTGGATGGTACGCAAGCAGATGAAACGGTCGCCGAATGGAGGAGCGAGTACACTGATGGAACAGTGGACAAATTAAGATGGAAAAACAGATTCAGTGGGCAGCCAATGAGAGGATTATAGGCACATCCAGTGACGGTATTGAATTAAATGAGAACGAGGACGAGATTGGGACCGGGGATATGGACATGGAGAGAGAGATGGACTCGGCAGAGTTTATATAAAACCAGGGCAACTGGTGTTGGGGAGTCCAAAGAACGATGACGGAATGGTTTCTTGGGAAGTAGGTAGGTACCTAGGGCCCTACCTAGACACGCCTGCTCACCTACTGGGTACCTACCTATGTACAACCTAGCCTACCTTTTGGGAGTTCATAACGGCAGGTAAGACTCAACATGGAGGCATTAAGACACGGGGGAATGGGGCAGGTCGGTGGGGCACCCCGCCCAGAGGCCAGGACGTGTGGCCTGGTGTCGTCAGATGCTACCAGGGAAGGAGGAAGGAGTGATTGCAGGAAGAGGGGCACATGCAGTCATGACGATGCTACGATTGATGCCCTCCAGTTAGCTAGTACAGTGGGCCAAGTGCGCGTGTGGTCGTGCGGGGAGCAGGAGCAGGCGCCTAGCGGATGCTTGTGCAATGTGCATACATACATGCCAGGCCGTCCTGTCTGGTCGGCTTTGTTGCGCAAAATGCGGCGCACTGACGACCAGACGGGTTGCTCCAGTCGCATTTGCCCGGCCAGGCGGCTTTTTTTCGTCATTAGCGGGCGCTTTCACCCGCAGGTGCTGCACAGGCTGTTGGTCCGGTACCAGACCCGACATGATGATGAAGAAACGCGGCGGCAGGACAAGCAGGCGAGACTAACGGGGTGCATGCGCCCCCCCGCCGAGTGCTGTCACTGGCCTGGTCACTTGGTGCTGACGAGGAATGCAAGCATTGTCGAGAACGCAGTCGAGAGTCGAGACCACGTGCAGTGACGCGACTGGGCCTGAGAGTCAAGAAATGAAATAGAGAGGGCAGGGACAGGAAGCGGCATTGGAGCAGCCATCAGCCTGCCTCGAGCGTGCGTGCGTGCCGTGGAACGGGAGCCCATCGTGACATTCATTCTTGCTGTCCACCTGATGGGGCATGTCTTTGCGCGGGACCACTACATTGTACACAAAGAAGTAGGTACCCACTACCTACCTAGGTACTTACTTACACATTGTGCATATGTACATGCACATCCATAGAAGGGTCTCGACGATGGGGCTGCGGCATTTCGCCAGGCCAGGCCACGACTCGTCATGATCGTGACTCGTGAATCGGTGGTGAGGAAGCCCGGGCTAGCCTCCCTCGGCGCTATGCAAGGCAACCGATAGTGCCGCCTGCCACCGAAGATCCCCTGAACGGCGTGCCAGGCAGCTCTTGTTTCGTCTACGTGGCCAAAGCTGGCCGCATCTTCGCGGAGTGGCTGCATGTGGTGCACCGGTGCCTCGAGCAACGCTCATGTTTTGGCTTGGCCCTTTCTGCGACTGCTCGGCTTCTCCCAAACATCATCGTCGACGCCGGCACAATATGCGCCCAGAGAACCAAGGCAGTACAGGTCAAGGCGGTTTTGAGATGCGTGCTTTGCGTCTGGGGGGCACTACTCCGACTAGTACCTACATAATGCCATGCCATGCCCCGTCCTGCAGCGCCATGGACCGGTGGAATTGTAGCCGGGTAGCGCCGCAGCAAGCGGCAGTGAGATACTGTCGTGGTGGCACGCGTGTGACCGTAGCCTCTAGTAAATGTGCATTGTGTCTCGTGGATGCCGAGAAGGCCACACGTCCGTACCCCCCATGTTTCTGCGACAGCTCATTGGGAGACACCCAAAGCCACCCCAATAAACTGGTAAAGAAATGCGGGGCGGTGCGGAAGTGAAGCCATCTCGGCATCGACAAGACGTATTGTATGTACACACCAGACTTCAGTCTCCAGCCGCCAAGCAAGCGTCCAATCCACGATACATGCCTCTGGCGGCATTTTGGCTGTCGGGTAACAGGTTTTTCATGACATATCATGCACACAAAATGCCTTCTGCCTTCTTTGCAGGCAAAACAACCCGGGTTGAAACAACCGAGCCACCGACCGGACTTTCTCTTCTTCCTCGGCTCAAATCATGGCGATAGACACCCCGCAATGCCATGAGACCAATTTGCAGGCACAAAGGCGAACAAGAGGCTCCAGCTACTTGCATTACGTACTACACGTCTTTGCTTTCCGCCAAGAGTCGACGCATCGGGTACGAGGACATCTGGGGGCATGCGGATTTGTCGACGCAACTTGAAGGTGGGGGGGGGGGGGGGGGGGGGGGGGGGGGGGGGAGTTTCCGCCGGGAGAGAGAAGGGAGCGGGAGGGGTCGTTCCATCAGGGTCGGCCATGCATCCCACCAAAGGGCACGAGAAACCAACAGGGGCGCTCAGCTACGCCGTGCGCCGTGGACGATGACGTAGCACTTGCAGGTCGGAACCACATCCAGTGGCCGCAGCGTTCATCGGGCGCAAGCGACGATGACGGAGGTGTGCCGCGGCGTACGCACGAATCGTCTCTTCATTTGTCCAGGACGGGCCCATGAAGCAAGGATGAATTCCTTAGAATACCGTACATGCTTCGAATATAAATAGCATTGTGAATTATCAGTCGCGTGAGAACTGCCCGTCGGCGCAAAAGCTTCCCAGCGTATACATGTACATACAGAGGCAGAATAAGCACTCAAGCGCGGCATTGCTGGCGAGCGATGGCCAACGGGCCATGTGCGCAGTTGACTGGCCGCGCATCGGGCGTCGGAAAGTGAGCACAGGCTTCCTCGCTCTGGAACAGCGATCGGGCAGCAGCCTTGCGATGGCGTGCGTGTCGATGAGCATGATGAGCCATTCCGCGCCAATCCCTCATCTTACTGGACGTAACCTCGACTCCTCGCCGTCATGGCCCACAATGCGCCGGACGCTTTGTGCTGACCACATGGGCGTTTACCCATCACCCGGGCGACTGTTCTAGGCCCACCGGCGACCTACCTACCTGCATGTGCAGGTGCAGACACCAAGAACCAGACAGCGCCGTCTGCCACGGGTCCCAAACGCTCCATGTCCCTGGCTTCGCCCCCCGGGTGCCCCCGAATTGACACCAGCGGCCACCAGACACGTCCAGTCCGCGACCAGACCCAGCGGCTTCTCCCGTCCGGCACCCCGTAAAGGGCCTCTCCGCCGGCTCTCCACGTCCCATCGTGGCTACTCCCCACGACGCCATCCACCGACCTGATCAATCGTGACCAAGCCTGTGGCAGGCACCCAAGGCACGCGCACCTCGCTGCTCCAACGCCGTCAACGACAGACCGACCGACAACAGTACCACCGCAGGCCTGTGATTCGAAGCACGGGGCGCAGTTGAATGGCTGCGCCCCGACACCCCACAGTGGTCCGAGAGAGCAAATCCGGATCCAGGCTGGGTTTTCCTCATGCAAGTCCGGACACCCGTCATATTCGAGATCAGCCGGCCTGCGGCGTACCGAGCCCGGCTTGTGAGCCGCCGAGGCATCCAGTCCCGTCCGCCTTGTAGCCTGGCCCCTTGTTATGCAGGGCACCGTGGCGCAGTAGTTCAGGTAATTTCGAGCAGGTGCCATACGCTGGTGTGAAGAGTTTTGAAACGACTTCGACACATGTTTTGTCCGTTACGTTGGCAAGGATGAGCAAACACCTCTACGCCATCATGACTCTGCACGTCTTGTAGGACGCCCTTTTCTACTTGAAATGGGTTTTGCAGGCCATTCATCCCATGTTAAGCCCGACTCAGTCACGTGGATATTCTACATGTCAATGTGGACAAATGTATACCTCAACGCGGACGACGCAACGTGCCGACGGAATTATATTTACCACATAGACTACTTGATCGTTCCCACATTCGTCCATTCTGGTACCTTGTTTTTTTTTTTTTTTCTGAAATACATTGTTTCCGTCGCGTCATTTCCAGGAGCCTCGTCAAGAAAAATAAAAAAAGCTGTTTAGCTTTCAAATCTTGGCATACTTCTTAAAGGCTCCAATCAGGCCGCCGGTCGAGGCGTCGTGGCCTTCACCACTGCCAGACTCATCCAGTTCCTTCAGGATCTTCTTGGCCAGGACCTTGCCCAGCTCAACGCCCCATTGATCGAAGCTGTTGATGTCCCAGATGGCGCCTTCGGTGAAAGTGAGGTGCTCGTAGTATACAATTAGTGCTCCAAGCTCGGCAGGCCCAATGGATCCTCCAACGAGAATGGACGTGGTAGGGCGGTTTCCGAGAAAACGTTTGTGGGGCACGAGGTTCTCGGGAGCGCCTTCAGCCTTGACCTGCTCGTCAGTCTTTCCCACCATGAGGGCCTCGGCCTGCGCAAAGTAGTTCGAGGCCAGCATCTTCTGGTGCAGGTTGTCGCTGATAGGATTGTGCGACTTGGCAGCGAGGATAAAATCAGCTGGGATCAGCTTGGTACCCTGGTGGACGAGCTGGAAAAAGGAATGCTGAGCGTTGGTGCACGGCTCGCCGAATAGGATAGGACCTTGAAGACAGTTAGCTTTCGCCATACCAAGTAGGAGAGCCAGGACATCAAAGGAAGTAGAAGAAGCAAGCGTATTACCTGTCGTGTATTTGACGGCAGTTCCGTCAGAGGCGATGGACTTTCCATTGGACTCCATGGAAAGCTGCTGCAAGTATGCAGGGAATCGGTGAAGATATTGATCGAAGCTGTGGGCAATCAGCACAAGTGGCTTCCTTTGTCAGATCGCCCGCGAACAAGCAGTCGGCGTAATATCCGTTGTCAGAGTCTAGTTGTGTTACTTACGGGGCGACAAGATGCGTCTGAGCCTGGAAGAAGTTGGAGTACCAAACACTCAGGAGACCTCCCAGGACAGGAATGTTGTCCTTGAGCGGCGTCTCTCGAAAGTGCTTGTCCATGGCGTGGGCGCCACTGAGGAGCTTGTGGAAGTTGTCGAAGCCAATGTACAGAGCAATGCTCAAGCCAATGGCGCTCCATACAGAGTATCGGCCGCCAACCCAGCTCTCGAATCCAAACATGTTCTTGCTGTCGATGCCGAATTTAGTGACTTCTGCCTCGTTGGTAGAGAGAGCAACAAAGTGCTTGGCGATATCACCCTTGTTTCCCGTCTTTTCCAAGAACCAAGACTTTGCTGTGTTGGCGTTGGTCGTCGTCTCGGCCGTTGTGAAGGTCTTGGAAGCGATGAGGAAGAGGGTTGTCTCCGGGTCAGAGTTCTTCAGCGCCTCGGCCATGTGCGTGCCGTCAATGTTGGAGACAAAGTGCAGCGTCATGTCGTCAGCTCCATAGTATCTGAGGGCCTCGGTGACCATCACAGGGCCACTGTTCACAGCATTGGTCAGCATTTCGGGCATGCTCCCACATTGCGTCGTTGACGTTTTAAGGGTCTTGTAAAATGACCTACAGGTCGGAGCCGCCAATACCAACATTGATGATGGTAGTCAGTTTCTTGCCCGTGAATCCTTTCCATTCGCCACTTCGGACCTGTTCCGAGAATTCCTTCATATGCTTCAAGACATCATTCACACCACCGGCAGTGTTCATGACATCCACACCATTGACCTTCATGTCCCACCCGCCAACGTTGCGGAGGGCGGTGTGAAACACGGCACGCTTCTCGGTGCAGTTGATCTCCTCGCCGGCAAACATGGCGTCGCGCTTCTTCTCCACGCCGGCCTGTTCAGCCAACTTGACGAGCAGATGGAGCGTTTCCTCTGTCAGGAAGTTCTTGCTGAAGTCGAACAAGATGTCGGCCGAAACACCAGCAGAGGTGAAGGTGCGACTGAACCGCGAGAATCGCTCGGGGTCCGACGCAAAGGCTTCCTTTAGGATGAAGTTCTTGCCGACATTGTCGCGATGGGCTTGTAGCTCTGCCCAGGCAGGCAGTGTGTTGGCGGGGGCCATGACGGTTGACGTGGCAGAAGCGATAGTGTTGATGACGCCAAAGTCGCAGAGTTCTATATGCAATGACGAGTGATGTTGTTAGCTGATTGTCGGCGAGACGGCGAGGTAATCCAGACAAGTGCGAAAGAAGAGCTCGAGTAGGATTGTAGGATGATTGGGAACCATGGGAGGAAGTCGCTGCCAAGAGGTGACGTACCAGACGGCAGCGATTTGGAGGGCGGGGTGGAAGAGCCGAAAGCAAGCAGAATTTGGATCCTGCGGAATTATTGGTTATTCTGGCGGGGGTGATAGGTCTGATATGGTCTGTTCTCGTGGCAAGATGAAGCACTGCTTACGCCGACTTGGCTGGTTTCAGTCTCTGACTACGCCGTGCGTCAATCGAGAACAAAAGAATTCAATTAAACTGTCAATCACAATTGAAGCTCATACAAACAAGCAGCAGAAGCAAATCCGACTCCGGGACCTTATAATAAAAGCGCTCACAAAGCGTTGGTGGAGCTCTGTCGGGAAGTTGACATGGACGGATCCACTAAACCGGACAAAAATCACCAGACGCTGCCCGAGCCATGACACAATTTGACGTCTATAACCGACCGGTGGGTGGCGTGGTGTAGTAATAGGCGATGGATGACCAGCCTGGATTTTGATGGAGGGGGGGCCGAGGGAATTTTGGTGACAGACCACACCACACCAGACTGTACAGGTAGTCCCGAACACTTTGCCATGCAACTTTGGTGTAAAAAAGTTCCGGAATTACTTACGATCCACTGTACCCATTCAATCAGATTATGTACCGAAACATGATTGCCCTGGCCTAGTGGTCTGACGACCTGCAACAGCAGACCAGACCTCAAAACCCCGGAACACGATGCAACACGCGCAGCCAACGAAAATTTTCACCGACTGTAATCTTATCTGCTCTTGTACATTCAAGTCAAGTCAGGTAAAACACGGGGCGCATCACCTAGGTATGTAAATAGGTACCTAGGTAGGTAGTAGATATGTATGTTTGTCCCCCCCCTCCCTCATTTTTTCCCCCCTTATTTCATTTGTCTTCTACAACCTGTCATACTAGGTCATCGCCATAGTCCTTATAGGCCCCTTCACATATAAAAGCAGGAAATAACATGATGAAAATGGATGCATGTGTATGATGCCATATGAACAGCAAACGAGGTTTTCAAGGTGTTTTCATCATCACCCAGTTCTTGCTCTAAAAAACAGACTTATGCCAATGTTGCCTGCCAAACTCCGAATCTATGTCTGCTAAAATCCTTGTTCTCAAATGGCTGTTTGCAACTGATATCCTCGAAACCCCTTTCCAGATCAATGACATACCAAGCAATACGACAAAGAGGGATTCATCTTCATCTGCGACCGTACTCTACATCTCTCCACGTCACGCGCGGAATTGAATCGTTGCTCATCGCCGGTCTTGTATGCTTCCAACAAAAGACGGATCTGTGACGCTACCGCCGGCATCACCGAGTCCAGCAATCGGGCGATTGTAGCTAAAGCCCTGGAACTGATCCTGCATTGTTTGGGAAAGGAGAGGCCCCTCGACCAGAGAGTCTTGCGGCGCTTCATTGGTAAAGCCTACGTCGAAATTCTTGGTATCCAACGCATCGACCTAAAGACAAAGATGATGAGTCAGCTGACTTACAAAACAATGGACGACAAAAAGGCTGGATGCAAAAAAAAAAAAAAAAAAAAAAAAAAAAAAAAAAAAAAAAATCTAGACA